>JACVVK020000083.1:575000-595000 GCA_018292915.2 Batillaria attramentaria
GCAACAACTACTGGCCTGTTTTTACACACTTTGTGTGTCGTTGTTATCCTGACCGCTGCAAAACAAAGAAATACCAGAACATTTCCATTAAAGGTCTGCCCGAACTGAAAAAAATTGAACCCGTGCAGAGAAATGACCCACAGAAATTGTGTAAAGAGACAAGGGTAATCATGTAGCGTTTCCATACACCCCCCCCCCCCCCCTGAATATTTCTCGACTTGAATTTTTTTTTAAAGAATGCACACTGTATTAATTTTTTCACGATTCATTTACTGTTATCAAACAAAACTTATCCGGCTTTAAATAAGTGTTTTATAATGTAACAGACAGACGTTTGATGAAGCTCAAATGAATGTTTATTTTCGGAGGCATATTCATAATAAATAATTAATAAAGGAATAACAACAACAGCAACAACAACAACAAAGACTGAAGCCAAGAACTTGAAATCTCAATATGAATTGTGAAGTTTTTCTTGCATAGCCAGGGCCCGTATGTAAAACGCGAGGTTAATTTAACCCACGGCTACGGGCCTAGCCCAGACTAGGACAAATGAAACTCCAAAACAAAATTAAATAAAAAAGGAAGCGAAGAAAGAAAGACAAAACCCCTTCTATAACGCCATAGGCACCATGGTGGAATGGGCCCGTTTCCTGATTTAAAACAAACAAACAAACAAACAAACAAACAAACAAACAAAAGAAAATGTAACCCCAGAGCTAGTTTAGTTCGAGGTTAGACTCTAACCCGGGGCTAAACTCCCTAACCCCGACTTTTACATGCGGGCCCAGACCTTTAAGGGATCCCTCATTTTAATACCCTCTCATCGGTGATATTATGCATAACGCCCGGGTGACAAACAGCAAAACGTGATGTATGCAGGAAACTGTTACTCCCGGACACTGACCAGTGACGGACGCGCCATCCGCACCTTTCATTACTCAGCAACAAAAGAAGGACCCACTGGAGGATGCTGGCTGAGTTACGCCCCGTGAATTTAGGAGCTCCGTTATTCAGTTTACGGCCATTATGATTTTATATAGCGAGGAAACTACGTGATCTTTCAGCAGGGGTGGCCTACGTCATGGAATATCTGGTCCTATCGGAACAATGCTGAAGGCCTGGCGGGATGACGTCTGTTTGGTCTACTTTTAAGACTGAGTTCAAATTTCCTGTCGGAAGCATTGAATGTCCACAGGCAGCCCATCCTACCTAAACCTCCAGTTTCGTGTGTGTGTGTGTGTGTGTGTGTGTGTGTGTGTGTGTGTGTGTGTGTGTGTGTGTGTGTGTGTGTGTGTGTGTGTGTGGACATAATTATTACATTAATCAAATTGCCTATATATGCCTGCCTAATCAAGTTGACTGACTGGCTGACGAACGAACGAACAAACGGAAGAGTTAGTTAGTTAGTTAGATAGTTAGTTAGTTAGTTAGTTAGTTAGTTAGTTAGTTAGTTAGTTAGTTAGTTAGTTAGTTAGTTAGTTAAGGCTTTACGCCGCGCAAGCAACAAGGACTATTTCGCGGCTAAACAAACGGAAGAACGAACACAGTAAGTCACTATGCAGTTCAGAACACAGCCTCAAATCTGAGGAGGCCTACTTGCTGCGCACCAAAGAACACGTGATTTTTCGCGCCGGGTTGTGTTCTAAACAGTAAACAATTAGTAAATTTCACAGCTGTCCAGTGGTAGCAAGTATCCAATTTTGGAACTGTTTGGAACAGCACTGTTCCATTTTCATGAGTAAGTCAGCGTTTCCTGTCATTCGAAAATACAAGGGTCAGTGGGACGCTGTCTCCATATTTTTGAGAATCCTTTTGTAAATTTGGAGGGTCCTTACATCAGATTCTGTCTGTTACGCACAATGGCTCAGCGGAAATACGATGCTGCAAATGTCCGCCGCTAATTACAGACCAGTCACTTTTCGTTCATCGGGATTCCAGGAGAGGGTGGGTTGGTGTTTGGGGGTTTAACGTCGTTTTCCACCACATACGGGTGGTATCAAAGACGGGGCAACGACGAAAAAGCCAGCACAAATAATTATTTGGCCCCAGCCGGGATACGAACTCACGACGCGTGCATTAGAGGTCCAACGCTCTACCATTCGGCCTACCGGGCTCCCCAAGAGCTGGAAAAGTACTGTTTGTCACGGCGAGACTAAAACCGCTCGTACCCTGTGACGCGCTGTTGTCAAGTTTAGTTTAAGAGTTGTGTGCGTACAAACACGCACAGCAGTGAGTAATCGGGAACACTGTAAGTGAGTGAGTAAGTGTGACTGACTGACTGACTGTAAAAATGATCTTGGGATTGTGAGGGATAGTTGCGCGTAGAGTGAGTGAGTAAGTGTGACTGACTATAAAAATGATCTTGGGATTGTGAGGGATAGTTGCGAGTAGAGTGAGTGAGTAAGTGTGACTGACTGACTGACTGTAAAAATGATCTTGGGATTGTGAGGGATAGTTGCGCGTAGAGTGAGTGAGTAAGTGTGACTGACTGACTGACTGTAAAAATAATCTTGGGATTCTGACGGATAGTTGCGCGTAGTTTGATGGCAGGTGCACGGAGAGAGCCTAGGACTAAGTCCTAGACTAGCTTGACTATGCCAAGATTAGTACGAGATGCATAAACGGAGACTAAGGCAAGTTTACGACTATTTCAGTGACTAAACACGTTGACGATATTTCTGGCGTTAACAGTCTGCGACTAAAGCTAAGTTTTAGACTAGTCAGGTCTCTTTTCATGCATCAGGACTGTCAGACTGATCTGACGTCCTGTACGCACCGTGGTCTTAGCGAGTTTTCGGCGGATCTAAGTCTAGGTGGTGGGTAGAGTGGCTGGTTGTGTGACGGTGATATACGGGACCACGCGGAAAAAGCCATCAGAAATATTTGGCCCCAGCCGGGATTCGAACTCACGACCCCAGCTTATAAAGTCCGATGCTCTAACAGCTCCGAGACCCCGGCTCCAAGGTGCGTAGAGGAAAAACTGTCAGGATTTCAAATCCAAATGTGGAGTCATGATGGAGTTAAGTGTCAGGCAGCCAGTTTTGATGCGCGTCAACGCAAAATGCAGACTCAATATAGAACAGACATAACTGAAGTCCTGGAGTGCGTTTCCGTATAATCTTTGATGTACGTGTAATGCCCTTTTCCATATCTCTTTGTGTTCCCGTATGGCACAAATTTCACCATGACAAAGCCTTTTTTGTCTTCTTTATTGTAGTATAGGGATATTTGAACCTCTTTGAGGACGCTTAAATGCTGCACACATAATCAGTTGTGGCTTTCGTCGTGCACGTGAATGCACCTTGCAAAGCCGCGACCGTTGCACTCGTGAAATCCTCCAACATGAAATGGAAATTTCGAGACAAACTCTAAACCGTCGCGTTACGGGATCTTTAAACTCAGCGAAGCGTGACACTCTGAACACGCTTGATTTGCGTTTTCGGCATTTAAAAGGATGGTTTTGTGGCTCTCTGTCTGTCGAGGCCTTTAAAGCAGGGTTAAAAGGAGTGAGTGAGTGTTAAAGGGCTTAACCACGCAATTCCGAGATCAAACGGTTTCACAGAAGCCAGCTTATATTTTGCAACAGTCGCGCATGTGAACGCGACTGCGAGATAGCCTACCTTTAATGATTGACTGCAGTAGTAGCTGACTCCTCGATATTCGTGTCGCGTGAAGCCTTTTGCTGGCTTAAGGCCAGTGTGTGGGAATCAAAACAGCGAAGAACGATCGCTGAGCATGGGTATATCTAGCGGAAGATGGGCTTTCGAGCCGAACAAAGCAGACGAAAGGATGGCTGACATACATACTGCGATGTGTTTAGTTTGGAGGCAAATTTAACGCTGTTGTTGTAGATTTCACCCTGCTTTGAAATCTCATCGTAAACCAGCGTTTTAGTTCATCGTACACCTTCAAGTCACGTGACAAATTGTTCTGGTGTAAACCAGATTTGGGCTAACTGGGGGCCACCCTGTCTGACTGAAAATTCTGGATCATGCAAAGTTTTCCATACAAAGCACTTCTCATTTGGGAAAGGAAATTCTGTATGACTGGTGTCAAACACTGATCTCATTGCTGTGTATCCATTTGTTGATGATATACTTGTTAGCTAACAAAGCTGTGTGTGTGTGTGTGTGTGTGTGTGTGTGTGTGTGTGTGTGTGTGTGTGTGTGTGTGTGTGTGTGTGTGTGTGTGTGTGTGTGTGTGTGTGTGGTGTAATAGTCTATATATGTAACGTATGAATTCAGTATAACTGTTAGTGTCTATGAGTGCTATTTGTCTGTGTATTGTATGTAAACATGTCTTGCATAAAATGCCAAAAAGAATAATAATAATAATAAAAATCCTCGAGAAAAGAACGAGAGGGTCGCCTGTGACTGGCTAGGCGGCCGGGGCCTGCAGTCCTCGTTCTTGCAGAAAATCCTATAATACGTGAAGTGTGACTCTGCCTTTGGATAATCCGCTATTTTCGTGCCCACCTAGCTGCGTTTATGGGCGAATCTGGAGGCGTGAGGCCATTAATCTGTCCAACAGCTATAAACGGCATCAATTGTGTCACAATCCCGAATGTGACTGGGTGATACCACATCCCCATACGGCGCAGACTCCTTCCTCCTCCCCCTTTCCCCCTGCCCCCACCTTACGGGGGATAACGTCTACCGTGTCACGTGACTTGGTGTATGATGCAACGCTGGTTCTCGGTGTCGCCCCATTTCGGAAAGTTCCTCCAGAATCTCTTGAACAGCAGTAAAACCGCTCCAGGAGAGAACAGCACGGGGGTGAACGTGGGTAAACCACGTGGTTTGACAGTCTACGAGGAGCCCGGAATCCGCGAGGAGCAGAAATTGAGGGTGTGTCCAAGGCTTGTGCGCATGTGCGGAAAGTGTGCGGACGTGCGAGGAAATGGGAGGAAAAGATTAAATATCTAAAATCACCCAAATCGTGTAACAGAAAATGTGTTTTTGGTATTGCCGGCGGGAGTAGGGCCGGGATGGGATCTTTAGTCTTGTTACATTTGCTGAGTAGCAGATCCTTTTATAACAGTAAAGAGTCTGCCGCCTATGCTAATCCCGGAAGAAGTGTCGGGTCGTGAGTTCGAGTCTCGGCTGGGGCAAAATATTTGTGCTGGCCTTTTTGTCCGTCGTTGTCCCGTTTTTGACATCACCCATACGTGGCGGAGAAGGACATTAAACACCCACACACCCATCCGGCCACTCACCCCGAAAGAAGTGAAAAGTGTTCCTTAGTAGTCGCGCACACACACAGCCAAAATCACATTTTCTGTTTCATTGTTTTTGGGATTTTGCTCGCATGCCCTCGAATATTCGCATCTTTCTCTCACTGCTTATGACCGTGTCAAGTTCCTCAGTCCAGCTTCACTGACGTGGCGGAGAAGTTAACCCCCGTGTCAGTTCTGCCCCCCCCCCCTTCCCCCGTTCCCTCTTCACTGATTCAGCCCCCTCCACCATCTTACTAACAACATCCGTTGTCTCAAATTCCGTGAATGACTAGGCGATATCTTACCCCCATACACAGACTCTATCCTACACCCTCTCCCCCCACATCCCTTCATTCGCCCCCCCCCCCCCCCCCCCCCCCTACTCCGGCTTTGTCATACTACAATATCTTCATCGGTGGTTTTGCTAAAGTAAGTTTACGGATTTCCGCCACCAAACCATTCTCCAGACATCACTGACACACGTGACATGTGGTATGGCACCCCCACAATACTTTACTGATTGGAAGGTCTACGGGTCGCATCCTCTGCGAAGTTGAGAATGCCTCCCTCTTGCAAATCCCCACCCCCTCTCCCATTCCTCCGCCTCCATCATCCTACAATGTCTTCACTGACGCTTTTTCCGCTAAAGTAAGTTGCCAAGTCCATTATACTTTGCTCTGAGGTCTACGGGTCGCATCCTCTGCAAAGAGGGGAATGCCTCCCGCTTGCCCTCCCCGCCCCCCACCCCCCGCCCCCACCCCCTCTCCTTCTCTCTGTGTGTGTGTGTGTGTGTGTGTGTGTGTGTGTGTGTGTGTGTGTGTGTGTGTGTCTCTCTCTCTCTCTCTCTCTCTCTACCCCGTCCCCTCCCCTCACTCCCACCCCACCCCCTCCCCAACCCCAGTGGCCCGTAAGACAGTTGCCAGGACTATTAAAACGAATCACAGGAGGGGCCACAACCGGACATTACAGCCACTAGAAGCCTCCAGGGGCCTGCACCGTCACTTGAAAGGCCGCGCTGAGCAGCTTCACGACTCTGTGGCCGGGGCGCTGAGTCTGTTTTGAAACGCGAGCCTGTCTGGGGCTGCCATATGGAACGCCCAGCTCAAGTCGGGTGTGGATGAGTGAGTGATGAAAACATTCTGCAAATACTGCTTCGGAGGATTTCACCGTTGACTGCTGTCCGCTAAATAAAGGTAAGTTTTGATTTGTGCGCGTTATCATTATCGTTGGGGAGACTGAGAAAAAAAAAATCTTGTGTGTACTTGGAAGAAAAGATCAAACAAACAAACAACAACCAAAAGCAAAACAAAAAACAAAACGAAACAAACAAACAAACAAACAAACAAACAAACAAACAAACAAACAAACTAACTAACTAACTAACTAACTAACTAAAGAGTTAAAGTTCGACAAGCCAGGAGAAATGTTCTCACGTGCAGTCATCATCGCTTCAGTCTTTATTGAATTGAATTGAAATTAAAAAAAAAAACAACAACTTTAATTCATTGAAAAGGTACATTTTTTTTATGCCGGAAGTACACGTCATCGCATAAGAAACATGACATGAACACATATTACCAGAACTGAAACATGTTATAAAAACATATTACCAGAAACATGATGCAAAAACATAATACCAGTAATAGAACAGAGGAACGCGAATATAATAGTCTCGGATGGTAATAGCAATGAAAATGTAGAAGGATTGATAGGTATTGTAAACTTTCATGGTGTGTGCCGTAAACTTTAGTGAACTATAAGGTAAACGTTTGACTGTGGTGTTTAGACAATTCAAGAGTGCAACTTGTAGCAAACGCTTGCCAACATCTGCCCCATCATTTAGTTTTATTATGTCAAATCTCAGCTTATCTAGTCTATCATGTTTTGGGTGCAACCATTATGTAATGCACCGGAACCAAGGAAGCTAACATCTTTCTGAAGACATTATCAACATTTACATCTTTCTGAAGACATTATCAACATTTACATCTTTCTGAAGACATTATCAACATTTACATCTTTCTGAAGACATTATCAACATTTACATCTTTCTGAAGACATTATCAACATTTACATCTTTCTGAAGACATTATCAACATTTACATCTTTCTGAAGACATTATCAACAATTCCTTTATAACTACTGACTGCTGCTACAACTATTACTACTACTGTTACTACTACTACTAGTAACAATAAAAAGAATAGGTTCTTTTATAGCGCGACTCTCACGAAAAAGGACTCGCTGTGCCAAAAAGCAAAACAACAACAACAAAACCCGACAAAACAACACAACAACAACAACAATACCACACACACACACACACACACACACACACACACACACACACACACACACACACACACACACACACACACACACACACACACACAGAGGTGATTATTTCAAGACAATATTTATTTTGACAGGACTTTCACTTGTCCCCTTCCAGGCTAGCAAGGCTGCACCCGGCGCAGGCGACAATGCTGGGAACAGTGAGCACCATCATCTACCCTTACATCATCCCCATGTTGCTGGGGAGGACCTTTGACCTCTTTACGGCTCAGGTCGGGGTGGACATCTTTTCGCAGGAAACCATCCGTACCCCTATCCGCATCCACCGTAGTTTTGTCACGTCCGACTTCCGCCTGATCCGTAACGACACAGAAGCCAGAAGGTAAGCTGCTGTGTAGGGTGCTGATGCTGTCGCTGTTGTCGTGGTGATAGTATTTCTGGGACATATCTACGGGTACCAACATGCTGCTATTTCTTTAAGCACGGGGTGAGCGGTGGTCTAATAGGTATGGCGTCGAACTTAGCCGCTGTGCTACTGAACAGCCGTCACCGCTGCGAGCCCAGCTTGAGCTTGTGATATGTGATACCGACTTTTCCTGGCTATTGGGCTGCTCATCGGTGGTTTCTCTACGGGTTAACCGGCTTTCCTCCCCCGGCAAAATTGAAAAATAGGATAGGTTGGTTGGGTGGCGCTGCACTGCAGCGACGCGCTGCCCTCGGGGGAAACAGCCCAAATTTTCTGAAAGGGGACAATAAAGTAGTAAACAAACAACAAACAAACAAAAATAACATCAACAACAAAAGAGAACACACGATTTTTATCTTCCCATCAGTACGTATTATCAATGTTCTTGATGTTTGTTAGATATTAATTAGCTTCACCAGATGATGGGGAGCCGGGGTGGCCGAATGGTAGAGCGTTGGACTTCTAATGCTCGGGTCGTGAGTTCGTATCCCGGCTGGAGCCAAATATTTGTGCTGGCTTTTTCATCGTTGCCCCGTCTTTGACATCACCCGTATGTGGTGGAAAAGGACGTTAAACCCCCCAAAACCCACCCACCCACCCACCCTCACCAGATGATACAGGCTCAGCGGTTTTCCATTTCCTCCAAGCAGGATCCGTTTTGGTCACCTGTGCCTTATGCAAACTTGTAGGTCTAGCTGCTGTCAGAGTTTTGTATTCTGTTAATAGCTGTTTTATGCAATTTTACCTCACTCGCACATTTCCTGAAACAAAGGGGACTTTGCAAATATGATGCAAGGTGGAACGAAGAATTTCCCACAGACAGCCATCTCGATCGCCGAAACTTACAGTTCGCCTCTCTGTTCTTTTCGTTCAGAAAAAGACAACAGTTGCTCAGCTGAGTTGATATACTTTATTTTGCACTTTGGTTATTTCATGTACAAGTATTGATGTGTATAAGAATGTCTGGATGTCACTCTCAACTTTGAATGGGCCTAAGGCCTGTCAATAAACAATTCTGATTCTGATTCTGAATCTCTCTGTTCTTTGCTACTCCAGGTTCTTAGGCATATCGGAAGATGTCTCGCTGAGGGTCAAGTCCGGTGTGTTAAAGATAGGAGCCTCGGGCGATTACCTACGGGACATCCAGACGCGAGACAACTACATCGAGATCCTGGTCAAGTCTATGTACGAGACCTTCACGGAAACCATTCACGGCTCTGTCAACCCCATCAAAGACTGGGACCTGCTCAGCCCCACCTACCTGGGAACTCACTTCGTCCGGAGCGTCACATACGGCGGGATGCTGCTGGCGTCCCTGAGGCTGTATGTGGGCAGCAAGGCGGAGAAGGAAGCCCTGGAGGATTACCTCAGCTCTCAGTTCAAGTTCAACGAAATCCAGATCACGCTGCAGGAGACTGAGGACGAGAGGCGCATTCGGCGCGAGATGAACTCGTTCGAGGAGAAGCTAGAGAAGATGATGTACGACGTGAAGAACAAGATGGGCACGGATCTGAGCCTGAGGATCAAGTACTACTCCACAGTGACCGCCCCTCACGTGCCTCAAGACATCCCCAGGTAAGAGTCAACTTTGGTATCAGAATACCCAGTAGGCTCAAAGTACACTTAGAGGACAACGGACACAACAAATATATATGTATACACATGACGATATGCATTACGTCATTTTTGTAACGTCAATCACTTGCCGGTCACCATTGACAACTGTTCTGTGGGTAGTAAGTCCTCACGAAGGTGACAAAAGCCGAAATATCAACTATCTGGCGTTATGTTGCTTGTATTCAGGCAGATTTGTAATTTGTTTTGTTTGTTGTCCTCAAAGCGCACTTTCAGACTTTGGCATTATGATCATTTTCTAATTCTCTGATATTTTTTTTATCTGATTTGTTTTCGCTTAACACATTGTGTAACGCGCACGAGTATCACACTTTTTTTAAAACTCTGTTTTCGGTTTTGGCCCTGTATGCGAAAAAAAAAAAGAAAAAAAAAGGCAAAATTTACGGTTCCTTAAAGGCTCTTATTGTAGCAAAGACGAGTATAATCAAAGTGTGACACTCCCACTAAGCCAAATTTAAATCCACGCAGACATGAATTTGTTAGGATTTGTTTTAGTGACGCCACTGGTGCACAACCCCACGCTTACTTGGTAAGAATTGAGTTAATGCTATGGTTTTGTTGTTGTTGTTGTTGTTGGCGTATCACTGACTGCCGTTTTTTTTTTGTTTTTTTTTTAAACATCAAAACTACTGCCGTGTTCAGGGTGGAACTGACAGAAGGTTCGGAAACTGGGACATTATTGTACCATGTTCATTCGTTAGTTAATGAGCTAGTTAGGGCTTAAGGCCGCGCAAACAAAGAAGACTATTTCTCGGCTAATCAAGGTCCTTCTCCGCCAGATTTAAAATAAAAAGTGAGACAGTAAAACAAAATGTGAGTATATATATATATTAAAAATCTATCCGGTTTAAATAATAAACACGTTTGACCTCTTTGTACATCGAACATATCCAGGTCGAGGATAGTCCGTATTACTTGGGGACTCTACATTTATTTATAGAGTAGATTTGACTCTTTTAAGAAGCTAAAGATGGTGTCGGGGGTGGGGTGGGGGGGGGCATCCCGGAACAACTCCTTCAAAGAATCTGCACAGTAGGGTGGGTGTTTGGGTGTTTAACGTCCTTTTCCACCACATACGGGTGATACCAAAGACGGGGCAACGATGAAAAAGCCAGCACAAATATTTGGCCCCAGCCGGGATACGAACTCACGACCCGAGCATTGCAAGTCCAACGCTCTACCATTCGGCCACCCCGGCTCCCCAATCTGCACAATTATAATAATAATAATAATAATAATGAGTATTGTATAGGCGCTTTACCCAGTTTCATGAATCGGCTCAAAGCGCCGCGAACTGGACCCAGCACGCACGCTCACGTGAACCACACGCATTCTCTCAAACACTGGACATGTTTGACGCGAATCTCGGCAAGATCCATTTCTTTTACCATGTGCATTGATAAAGATGACCCAGGACTGTGTTGGTGTGTAGCGGTCATTATGGTTGACCCCTTTGACTCTCTGCGTGGTGATGGTTGATTCCACGCTTCAGTTAGTTGTCTTATACGTCACTGTGCAATCTGTCCACAGTTTCTTGTCCGTGCTGGAAGACTTCCCGATCGAAGCGCAGAAGGTGAACGGCGGCAAGGGCGTGCCACTCACTGTGGAGATGATCCCGCTGAGCGAGTTGTCTTCCCGCATGATCGCCCTGAAGCCGAACTTGTGGATAGACGACACGCTGGGGAACCTGGAGAGCAAGTTCGACGACCTGTTGCTGGCGCACGAGAAAATAAAGAAACTGACGGACCAACCCATCACGGACTACAACAAGAAATGCAAGGTAAGAGAATGGTCAGACGCAGGTTTGCATCACTGGTGGGCAGAAATTTGGTGGGATTTTTCCTTGCCAAATCGAGTCAAATTCACATGCAGACTCTTTTTCACGGTAAACCCGACTTTTCTGCAGGAAACACTGGCGAGGGATGACAAAAGCAGTTGTTTTTTTTTCTTCAGAAAAGTAGGGTTTTGTTTGTTTGTTTTTAGATTTCTCCCCCCCCCCCCACCCTGCTATTTCCATTTTTCTGCACGAAATCAGTCTTGTGTGTCATTTTCTGTAGAAAGCCAGTTTTTCTTTGCCATTTTTTCTGCAGAAACACGTGTTTTAAAGCAGAAAAACAGGCTTCTCGATTTTTCTACAGAAAACCATTTTTTCCCCTGCCGGAAAGTACCATTTTTTTCCTGCAGAAAATTGCTTTCCTAGAAGAAAGACCGTGATTGTCTAAATGCTCATTATGAATACACGCTCACCGACTCACTCGTCTGCCTGTCTGCAGGTGCGAGACTTGGGCACCGAGGTTCACGACAAACTGGACGTGTTCAAAGGCGTCATCAGTCACTTGGACACAGCCTCTCCCGAAGTGACCGGCCTCAGCGAGCGCGCCATCCAGGCTTACGAGCAGAAACCGGTGAAGAAATCCTACCTCGACCGCTACAAAGACCTCGAGAAGGAGGTGGAGGAGACGTCCAAGGAGGTAAACGCCATTCATCCCTTGTCCTCCAACGACGTGAGCAAAGACGTGGCCAGCAACGCCGTGATGGGGTTCCTGGACCCCGCCAAGGTTCTGGAGCAGTTCGGATACCTGGCGGAGATGGCCATGGCCAACGGGATGTGCGCGTCGGTGAACAAGTTCAGCGGGTCGTTCATGACCATGAGGAGGAACTGCTCCGTCGGGAACGTGCTGAATCCCATGACGTGCTCCACCATCTGCAACCAGCTACAGACCGGCCCCAACTTCACGGACAGGGGCGAGTGTGTAGGGGTGGTGGCCTCCAACCTCCAGACCCCTGGTATGCTGGGTGCCCAAGGGTCTGGGAAAGCTATCGGGGCCCAGACGGCCAACCTGGGGAGGGCCGCTTGTGACAGGCCGACTTGCTACAAGGAATACTGTTGCTGCCGCCTCACTCGGTTCAGTAGCAGATTCCTGAAGTAGCTCACTGGTGCTAGATTAGGATAACAGACCTTTCCTCTTTATGTTTATGGTTTTGTTATTTTCTGTTGTCTCTCTTCTGAACACCCCAACTCCCAACGCCCCCCTTGCTTGAGTATGTTTTTGACCCTTATATTTTAACTGTGCACGCGCATGACGCATATGAGAAGGTGCGGAAAAAGAACAGTAAGCTTCACTGGAGACCGTGTTGTCTGATATATTTGAGAAAGAGACCCTACATAACACTGGCAGCAGAAGCAGCAGCAGCAGAAACAACGGCAGCATCAAATACAAAAACAACAACAACAACAACAAACTGTGACGTTTCTGGCACTCTTCGAATCTCCTGCACGACAAGACATTTAACCAAAATTATTAAAAAAAAAAAATCATACTGCTATCATTAACAAACATAGCAGTTTGAAAGAAAACAGCTTGACGAACAGTAGAACAACGTATAAACCCCTGGTGTCGAGTTTGGTTTTTGAAAAAAGAGTTTTTTTGTTGCTTTAGTGTTTGTTTGTCTTTTAATGTTTTGCAAGAGGGCATCTGGTTGTTCTAGCTTCCAGTTTCATGTATAGTGGCTCATGCAATCATTTCAATTCATTTGACATTCATTTATTAATGTGTATATAGATAATGTTATTATTTATCTCATTTTTTTTCCATTTGTCGTTGAATTTCGATTCTTTGTTGTGTCCACGCACTGTCCACCAGTTTTTGAGCTGTCCCTTTCCCTCTGCTAATACAAATTCACGTCCTTTTAGTTCTAGTATTTTTGGTTTATTTATACATAGCACATTTTGTACCGCGCACGAATACCCCTTTCTGACCCATCTTTCAGTTTTAGTCTTGTGTGCAAGAATCAGGCAGTAGCAATGGTTCCTCAACGGCTCTTTTGCAAGGGAGAACGCTTTGTCTACATGGTCTGTTCGACAGATTTAGAATTGTTGTCCTCTGTGCGTTTGGACAGAAGGCAGCAAATATTGACCGTGGCTGAAGCCGCCATTTAGATGTTTATGTGCATAACTCAATCCCTACCAAGTAAGTTTGGGGTTGTGCACAAGTGGCCTCACAAATAAGTCATAATTAATTCAAATTTGGATTTAAGTTTGGCTCGGTGAGGGTGTTGCACTTTGATTATAATCGTGCTTTGATTATAAGAGCCGTTCAGGAGCCGGACATCTTACCTGAATTTCGCATACAGGGCCAAAACCGAATATATATAGAGTTTTAAAAAAAGCATGCAGCAGTTTCGCGGTACGAAATGTGTTAATGATTTTATCCATAGCCTACAAGTGGCGTGGATAAACGTATAGGTTAACGAGCAGTACAAGAACTGAAATCTTTCTCGTGCGTCATGGGTTTTTGATCTTTCTTCTTTCAAGGACAAATAGTGAAAACATCGCATAAGGACCTCTGGTTGAAGAATGTTGTAGCATTCCTTATAGCCCTGATAATAACATTAGGATACTACCATTAACTTGATAACTTGGAGCGGGACTAGCACATGAGGTCGGCACCAGGTGACTGACGAAACTAAGACGAAAAAATTAGCACGATATGCAGAGACGGAGACTAAGGCAAGTTTACGACTTATTCAGGGACTTAACGGTAATACACGCTGATGATAGTCCCGACTTAATAAATCTGAGACTAGAGCTAAGTCTCAGACTAGTCTATCCTCTTTTCATGCATCAGTCCCACAGAGACCGACCGAATTGGCTATAGAAACTGATAACACGCATCTTCTTGAATTGGTTTGCTTTCATGTGTTAGGGGACTTGCAGACTGTGTGCTTGAACACTGATAATTATCAGCCCTCACATTGGTGGGTCATGCAAACGCCTCTCAACTGAACCTGTCCGGCGATGTCAGGAAAAGCTGTTACTGAAAAAACGGATTTCAGACCAACGTTGGTAATTCAGTTCAGTAACGCGAACGCAGACATCACAACCAAAGAACTTCCGTCTGTGGCACAGAATCGCCCGCACACATGTAATGTATGGTACACAGTACGGTAATCACCCGCACACGTGAAATGCCTGGTACACAGTACGGTAATCGCCCGCACACCTGAAATGCGTGGTACACAGTACGGTAATCACCCGCACACGTGAAATGCCTGGTACACAGTACGGTAATCGCCCGCACACCTGAAATGCGTGGTACACAGTACGGCACTCGCCCGCACACGTGAAATGCCTGGTACACAGTACGGTAATCGCCCGCACACCTGAAATGCGTGGTACACAGTACGGTAATCACCCGCACACGTGAAATGCCTGGTACACAGTACGGTAATCGCCCGCACACCTGAAATGCATGGTACACAGTACGGCACTCGCCCGCACACGTGAAACGCATGGTACACAGTACGTACGGCACTCGCCCGCACACGTGAAATGCGTGGTAAACAATACGGCACTCGCCCGCACACGTGAAACGCATGGTACACAGTACGGCACTCGCCCGCACACGTGAAACGCATGGTACACAGTACGTACGGCACTGACTCGCCCGCACACGTGAAACGCATGGTACACAGTACGGCACTCGCCCGCACACGTGAAACGCATGGTACACAGTACGTACGGCACTCGCCCGCACACCAGAAATGCAGGGTAGACAGTACTGTCACCTCGTTATCTTCATTTCATGTGTGCGTGCGATTCGGTGCCACAGAAGGAGGTTCGGCTTTGGTTGTGATGTCTGTATGTTCACGCTAAATTATCTACCTTGGGATGCCGTGGGTTGAAATTTAATGTCGGCCGCACATGACCCATATCTGGTTTGTTTCAGTGATGGACGGTGATTTTCGCCGGTAATACTGGGGTACTGACTTGATGCACGTGAAAGACATGTGAACCTGAGGTGTTTGGAAAAAAAATCTGTGAAAATAATAAAGGTCAAAATGGCGGTGAGATCGTGTAAACTGAATTGTTCTGATACTACGACTACCTGAGAGTACACAAGGCGAAGGAGTGTTTTGACTATACTGACGTATCGTGCAAATTTACCTGACTGATTTCCCGGCCGGGTTGATCTAGTATCCGGCCTGTGACCAAAACACTTGGACACATATGACAAGTTGCAGAACACTTGTAAACAAACTCTGTGTGTGTGTGTGTGTGTGTGTGTGTGTGTGTGTGTGTGTGTGTGTGTGTGTGTGTGTGTGTTATGCGCTGTCGTCTAGTCGCTCTACTTGTAAGCAGGCGGCAATCTTCGCTCGTTTTGCAGTTCCCGTAAACATTTTCTTTTTTTGTTATTTAGCCGTCGCCTCATAAATCTTGCACTAAGAACCTGCACTGTCAGCGAACATAGCATGTCTTTCTTTGTACAAAGAACAAAAGCGGAGAAAGGGTAACCCGAACTCGATTTTTAAAACGCGTTGTATCGAACAGGTTTATGTTCCAGGTGTCAGTTTCGTTTAGCGTGTTTACGGCCTCGGTGACATGTTGGCGCATAAATTACCCGTGGCAGTCGGTGCTCAGTTCCCATGTGTCGAGGTGAATATCTGTGTTGGGGTTGTCAGTGGTGCTAGAAGACGGCTGTAAGCCCACTGTGGCAGTAGTTCTTATTATGGCAGTTTACCGTGTACTATTTCTCCAAAACGACGAATGTAACTTGTACACAAAGAAAGAAGAAAGAAACAACGTCAACGCCACTACCCCTTCTCCCCAAACAAACAAACAAACAAACAAACAAACAAACAAACAAACCAAACCAAACCAAACCAAACAAACAAACAAACGCCCGATGAAAACAAACCAACCACCTACCCAGCCACCCATCCACCCGACCGACCAACCGACCAACCAAGAAACAAACATACAAACAAACAAATACAACTCCTCGGTCCTAAACAAAACCCTTTCTTCAAAAAGAAGACTATAACCCTGTAAACAAACAAACAAACAAACAAACAAACGCCCGACAAAAGCAACCGAGCAGCAGAAAACAACTAACCACCAACCAAACAAAAACAACAACAACAAAACAGAGGTTAATTCTCTTGCAATGTCCGCTCTACAGATTATTTCACGATCGTCACGTGCCGACACCGTGACTGGAAATTAGGTCAGGTGCGCTGTTCTTTTTCTTCCTGACAAGTGGTCATGTTGTTTCGAAGATTCTGTCACATCCGTGTTTCGAGTATTCAGACAGACTGTTCATAACAGCAGAATGACTGAACGTTGGATTTTGTGGCAGAAGATTCTAACGGAGATGGAGAAAGCAACGCATGTGGTCGTGTGGTCGACAGAGGACAGACAATACTGAGTTCACTAGCGTGGTGGCTGAGAGATCGGCCAGTCTGAACACGATTTGACACACTTTTCACACATTTTCGGACATAGCTGGCTCAAGACTGAAAAGATGACTCGTGCATGACATACGACAACTAGTGTAACGTCGTGCTTCCAGTAGCTAGTTTCCGATCACATTGGCAAGTTTCATCGCAAGACCTCAGCACAGCTTGAAAGCACCGAGGCCAACCGGACGCACATTCTTTTATGCAGCGAGGTATGGAGTGTTCTCAGTCGGTGCGGAGGCATTTGTGCCACTACCGCCCACAGACACTTACATTGCTTTACAATGAGGAAGTGCAGCAACAACTTCCGGAGATACAAATTACAAGTTCGGGCGACGTTTCTACCTGGGCTTGCTGAGGAAACGCAGGTAAGTGTCAGTTCACTGTTAAAAATTATTGATTACACACCACACACACACGGACACACACACCCACACACACACACACACACACACACACACACACACACACACACACACACCTTTGATTGATGTAAAATCTGTTGTTGTTGTTGTTTTGTTTTTTTTTAAGATCCACTATATGGTATGCTAAGCATAACAAGAGTCATTTCAGTGCATGGCATTAGCGGATCAGCCGGTTCTCCCACAATCAGTGAACAGCAGGCCTCATGATGGAGGGTCGGTTACACAAATATTTACAATAAGTATAGGTACTGAGCAGCTTTGGTAATTCTCTTCTTCCACCTTCCTCCTCACACACACACACACACACACACACACACACACACACACACACACACACACACACACACACACACACACACACACACACACACACACACACACACACACACTGTGACACACACACACACACACACACACACACACACACACACACACACACACACATAATTAAAACCATAACACTGCTGATGTCAAATAGCGATGCAAATGTTGTGATCGCTGACTAGTGGAAGGGAAATAATCTCGGGAACCCATGTCGACACGATTGCCTCCCTTCCATCGATACAGTCGTTTAACGGTAGGTCGATTTCCTACAACCAGTGGTAAGACTTAACACCCCCCCCCCCCCCCCGTCATATAGTCTGATTTTACTATTGTTATTGCTGGATTTTTTTATGTAAGTTATCAACTCTGGTGCTGCTGCAGCTAGCGGCATGAGAGAGAGAGAGAGAGAGAGAGAGAGAGAGAGAGAGAGAGAGAGAGAGAGAGAGAGAGAGAGAGAGGGGCACACACACACACACACACACACACACACACACACACACACACACACACACACACACACACACACACACACACACAAAACGAACAAAACATTTTAGACTTCAAAGACTTGTTCCCATTCATGCTTGTGTTGTTTTCGTGACCGCACTTTGTTTCAACTGACAATTCAGAGATTCTCTTCTGAGTGACAACGATGAAACCACTTTTGAAAGAAAACGCACTGATGACGGGGGGTGAAGTCAAAATGGACCCGAGGGTTTCCGGTGCTACTCAGCTTCAAAGGTAGCACCGCCAGAACGAAGTGTTTCCGGCCACGCAGTAGCATCGAGTGTTTCCAGTTTCAGATTTGAGTATAGCTCCCGGTGTTTTCCAACGGACTTCGGTCTGTCGGCGTGATACCGAGAAAGTGGCCGTTTATCAACCAGGACCCGTATGTAATAGTCGAGGTTAATTTAACCCACGGCTACGGGCCTAACCCAGCCTAACATAAAAGAAACCCATAAGCAAAATTAAATAAAAAAGGAAGCGAAGAAAGAAAGACAAAAATCCTTCTATAACGGCAGCATAGGCACCTTGCTGGAATGGACCCGCTTCCTGATTTAAAACAAAAAAACAACAGAAAATTTAAACTTAGAGCTAGTTTAGTTCGAGGTTAGACTCTAACACGGGGCTAAAGTCCCTAACTCCGACTTTTACATGCGGGCCCTGACAACGACTTTGATTCACGCGTTACTACAATGCGAAGATGTACAAAATGTGGATGCTCATATTTCAAAGGCAATAGTGAGATTTAGTAGGATTTCGTACGGAGGACTTCGCTGAGCAGCGTAACCCATTTGCATGTAAATTAGACACGTTACGGGTGCCATTAGCCAATCGCAGCGCGTTAGCAGCTCGCGGCCTCTGCCGCGTGAGCCTGATTTACATGTAAATGGGTTACACTGCTCAGCGAAGTCCTCTTTACGAAGTCCTACTAAATCTGCCTAATGGTACGCCTTCGCGGAGGAGTAATCAACGTGGACACTTTTGAAGGCGGGTAGCATCGGAGAACTCCGATGTCCATTTTGACTACACCGCGCCGTGCTGATGTGTATGTTGTTTGTCGCGCTAGTACGTATAGCTAGAGGGACTGGAACTGCCTGGGAATGAAACAGCAGTACTCTTCTTGTGCCGTCTGTCGCACTGCTGCGGTGACATTAACACCATCATCATTGTCAGTTAGTGTTATTAAAGATCCTACCCCATCTCCCCCCTCCTCCCACCGCCCCCTCGGGGAGCCGGGGTGGCCGAATGGTAGAGCGTTGGACTTCTAATGCTCGGGTCGTGAGCTGGGGCCAAATATTTGTGCTGGTTTTTTCGTCGTTGCCTCGTCTTTGATATCACCCGTATGTGGTGGAAAAGGACGTTAAACCCCCAAACACACACACACACACACCATCGCCCCCCACCCCGCCTCCTCCCCCCTCCGCTCCATCTCGTTCCTCCGTCCTTGACATGTTTGTCTCTGACAGTAAGATTTTCATTCGTAAACAATGGTAAAAAAAAGTGTCTTCACATTGTTAGTGTTATCAAAGACTCTAGATCCGCCACGCTATTGCTTAGCTGATCTGGAGTCTTGGGTGTTGATAAAGATCCTTCCCCCTGTCACTCACCCCCTCCCTCCCCCCAACCCCTCCCCTCTCTCCACCCCGCGCCATGTCGTTACCCCGCCCTTCAGTTGTCATGTTTCTTTTACACAGTGTGAGTTCCCTTCCTAACTACTGGTAACAAAAGTGTTCTTGAAAAACAACAACCCCCTAAAGGAACAAACAAACAAAATACCAACAAGAAACATGAAACAAAACAACAACAACAACAACAACAACAAAAAAATAGCGAGAAAACCTGAAACCACCGAGAGACGTTTAACCTATCAGCTGTCACACAATCGTGGACTCGG
>JACVVK020000083.1:600000-627500 GCA_018292915.2 Batillaria attramentaria
AAAAAGTTCAGTTCTAACGACTAGCGACGAATGTCTGTCAGCTCTAATGGCCCAGCTTTGTGTCTTTGAGTGACTTCCCCCGACGTAGATGACAGCGTACCATTTTCTAATGACCTGTTTTAGCACTGGAGATGAACATTCTTTGAAAACAAAATGTAGGGTACCATGACATGGAGTCGACGGGTGATATGTGATCGAAACATAATGAACATTTAGGACTGACACACGCACGATATGAACGTGAAATCCAGGAGGAGCAAACACTGAGAGTAAGCGACAATGGCAGCGTTTTATTTTCCTAAACCGATAATAATATTCACCAGGTTTATATGATTAAAAACATGCGAAAGCCTGGTTTGGATTTTTTTTTTTCAAAACGCAGTCTGGTTGAATGAAGGTATAGATCTATACATACCATCCCGAAGGTTTTTTTTAATATATACATGTGTATTTTTTTAAATTCACAAACGCTGCGAAATTGTTTACGGCCACGGCATGGTCCACTCTCGCTGAAGTCTCGGACCAGGCTGTGCGTCGCGAGATCTTGTCTGTTCGTACTGGCAGAACTGAGAAACCTGATTCAACAATGTAAACTTTGACCCAGCGAGAATTTCACGTGCGCTAAGCAAATGTCCAGGTCTTTGGAAGTTAGAGTACTTTTTATTCTTTTTTTTTGCTTTTTGAGGAACAACACTTCTGAACTCTCATTAATTTCACTGAACTAAAACCATGGCTAGGTGAAGTGTGAAATACACCAAAGCGTCGACAAAAAAACAAACAAACGAAAATCTGTCATGGCAAGCAGGTACAATAATAATCACAGCATCTATGAATATCAGTTTGACCGATAGCTGCACAAAGGCTTTTGAAAAAATAGCGATGATACATGCTTGTCTGGGTACGCTACGTATGCAGTTTAAAGGAATTCGGCAAAATAAAGCATTCCATTGAAGTCACAATCATCATGATAGACATAGTTAGGTTGGTGGAAGTAAGAGCTTTCTTCAAAAATAAAATAAAGTAAAAGAGAGACGATACACTGTGTATGGGGAAACTGTGTACACCTAAAGTGAATGAGTTTGAATGAGGGCTGAAATTTAACCTCAGCATTTTCATGTTAGTCAGTTGATAGGAGGAAGAAATTTCCAGGAACTGTTAGCATTGCATCGCAGGAGAAGTGAGAAAGGGTTATAGGTAGAAACGGAGAGTAATCTTTGAATTTCGTCTTTCAAATCGAAGAAAACATGTAGTTTTACTCTGTGTGTGTGCGTGTGCGTGTGCGTGTGCGTGTGCGTGTGAGTGTGTGCGTATACGTGAGTACACGCGCTTCCATGTCCATTTGTTGTCAAAGGAGAGGATGGGTTACGCCCTTAAGGACAAAAACTTTTACGGAAAATTAATATGAGAAGCAAGAGGAATGGAGGCGCAAAACAATAGGATGACCTAGTGACCTACATCCTCTCGAATCTTCTTGTAAACTGTAAGAAAGACTGAGCGTGGTCCCGTGAAAGAGGTTTCTCGGTAGCTCAACCACATGGGGGGACGTTCGTGCATGACATTCATAGTCTGACGCGCTGACACTTCCTCTACTTCTAATCGTTAACCTCAAAACGGTTTGTCTTGTTTCTCCGTATCCATCTGTGTTCGTGCCCGTCTTTGATGCAGGCTTCAGCCTAAACGTCGGTTGTTTTTCCTGTTTTCTTCTGCATTGTAGACATTCTATATCTACCTTTTTTCTGTTTCTCTTAAATATCCTTTCAACTTACATTGCTTTTCTTTATTTCTGACCTGTGCAATATCTGATGGCACCTTATTTAGGAACAACAGTTTTGTAAAAGTGTTTTTGTTTGTACTAAGGTTCCATATGCCGTGAACAGCCACCAGTGAAAAAAAAATCTCCTGTATTTGTGAAGGCTATTCGTCATAATTTGGCGAAGTTCACGTGCACGCTGGGATGTGGGACAGTGAGGAAAGTGTGCCACAAAAGCCGTATTCTTCACTGAAGTCATTAAAGAGAGCTGGAGGAAACCTTCTAAATGAATCCTCACACTTTGATATCGAGTACAAGAGAAAACTGCGGCTCACATCAAAACACCTTACCACATCTATAGTAGCGTTTTCTCCTACCAAGGGTCTTCTTGTCACTTTAAATGTCATTGCCCTTCATCTAAAAGTGCTCCTAACTGACCAGGCCTTTTTTGGGCTTTGAACTCCAGCCTCTGTAAAGCGACTCCGGAGTTTACCTGATGAAGCGTTCCGTCGTTTCATACCCACTGATACATATCCCTCTTCAAAGCAAAGTGCGCCTTTTAGTTCCGCGTGATGCCACGAGGAAGCAGAAAAAGAAACCACTAACATCAAACACTGCGCGGACGATGCTCGGAGCCCTAGAGTCTGCTTCTGAGCTAAGGAATTCCCATATTCTCTTGACAGGCTTAAGGAAAACAAAAACAACAATAAAAAAAACAAAAACAAAACAAAACAAAACAAAAAACCCCTAGAATATTATGTACACATGCCGCTCACACACTTTGATTACAGACATCATAGTGAAACATCCAAAAAAAAAATAAAAAAAATGTAGTGTATGTATCACTAATCGTTGGGACTGGTACCATTTTCGCACAAGCTGTATACGTAACACCACGTCAAGTAAAGAAAGTATTGATTACGTTTTCTCCGTTCGGCGGTCAGTAGTCAGGTTCGGTCTCTTTTTTTTTAAATATAATTTTCTTAACGTGTCATTTTCCACCACGATTTTAAGGACGAGAAAACTGACTCGGAAAGGAAACTGTACAAATTTGTTTGACCCGGTCGGGATTCAGAACCACGATCTGATTGAGAGTTGACGGCTAAGCCACTGGAACCATCCCTCCCCCCCGCCCCCTTCCCCCCAAGTCGGGCAGCACTTTCAGTAATACATGGCTGTTTTAATATCAAACTGCTTGTAAAGTTTCAATGCATACATTTGGTAATAAAGCATGAAACGGTGTGTTTGACAATCATGCCTTTTCATAGCTCTCTGTGTGATCTGCGTTTCATAACACGTGGTCATATGCTAAAGAAATCAATATAATACCAGTTGCAAGATGCCTTTGTTGTGGTGAATGCAGGGAAGTGTATATGATTTCGGGTTTGCCGGTTTATGTTTACGATATTAGAAACTGTGGACGATTTGAAGCGCTTATCCAATGTGCAAGCTAAAACCTAAAAGCCAGTGGCCCACCGTTGGCCCAGTATCCGAAGCCAACACTCGCGTGGGCCGCTGAACGATTTGATGAGGTTACCCACAGTGCAATCTAAATGCCAAAACCAGTGGCCCACTGTCGGCCCAGTATCCGAAGCCAACACACGCGTTGGCCACGAAACGATTTGAAGAGGTCACTGGACGGTCGGAGGTAAAACTTGGACTCTGTAGCGCACGGGAGGAGTCTGAACAGTCTAGATGTAGAAATCCTAGAACTACAGCAAAATCAAAATCAAAGGATTCCTCTGAGATGGCTCTTCTTCCGTTGGATGCGCAAGACTACATGATGCAAAACAGGCTCTTTTTATGCGACAATCCAAACTTATAATGCTATTGTCAATTCTCTCAAACATGAATGAATTGTGACCAGTAAATAATAATAATAATTATGCAGAAAAACTCTCTTGTTAGGAACATTCAAACCGGCTGTACTTCAGCAAGAACCTTTAACGGTAACATCATCTACACAATGAAAAATATTCTTCCAGACAAAGTCTGCGGTACTTGATTTACAGAAACACAAAGACATAAAGTCTGTGTAGTAGTATAGGCGACAGTCTTTTGCAGAGGTTCTGTAGAGAGTTCCACCTTGACGCGTGTCACAACATATAAATGCGTTTTCTGCGACCGTGTGGCAGTCCCGTGCGGCCGAGTTGAGGTGGCCATTGAGTGATCAGTTGTAGGTGCTGCTGCTGCTGCTGTCTGGTGTGGTCAGCCTGTGTGTCGGGCCACGCCCATGCTGCCCTCCCGACCCCCCGGGCGCGGCTACTGCAACGGGAGCCCGAAAAGCTCTTGTGACGACACCATCCCGTCGTCTGTAACAAAGAACACATCAGGACAGATGAGAGCACAAGAGAAAAACCCATTTTAATAATAATAATAATAATAATAATAATATAATAATAAAGCCGTTTTAGTACATGTACAAAACACGAACAGATGAAACAGCAACTAAACAAACAAAACAAAAAAAACAACAACAAAAAAACAAACAAACAACAAAAGAACCTCCAAAATATGAAAAAAGCAGCTTAAAACAGACAACAACAAAACAAAAACAGTACCAAACAACAACAACGACAACAACAACAACAACAACCACCCAACGAAACAAAACAACCAAGCCTAAAAACAAAACAAAACGAAAACCAGCAAAAAACAAACCAACCCTCCCCAAAACAAACAAACCAAAACAACACCACCCCCCAAAAAAACAAAACAAAACAAAAACCCCAACAAACAAACACAACAGCAACAACAACAAACCAAAACCAAAAATACAACACAACCTATCAACAACGGCAAAATACCCAGTTCCAACCAAACCAAACCAACAGAGAGAAAGCAAGACAGGAACCCCAACACAGACCAAACCATCAAGAAGGAAGCAAGAAAGAAAGAAAGAAAGAAAGAAAGAAAGACCGTTGTAGCTTTTGTCAAAAAGGAAACGAGAGAGGATTTACTGTACGAGTATGTAGGCGCATTACACATGCTTTCCTTTGAGGCATCTCCCACTCGAAACAAAACAAAAGGTCTTTCAGCTGCATTTTTTGGCACATTATAAAGTACATAACCACTCGTGCCGCAATTTGAAAAGGGCAGGCCTTGGCCAAGCGGACTTCATTTTCCCCCCTTCATGGTGGACAAAAATAACGGGCAAACTGTTGTCGCTGAAACTATCGCTTTCAAACGGAAATTGTCGAAGCATTTATAATCGCAGCAGTTTGCAAATGTCAGGAGGTGCTTAGAGAGAAAAATGGCTTTTAAACCTCTCCGACCCTGACTTTTCTTCAGTGAAAGACGTGCTTATATTTCGTGAGGAGTCGATTTTTTTTGGGGAAGGGCGACTGAAGCATTCAGAATCTAGCGCTGAATTCTACGACAACTGAAACTGTTTATTGGGAGAAAACACGGTTTTTTTCACCTTTCAAAAACCCCAGAGTGTTGCGAAAGCAACTGCTAAACTAGTTTACGCTAGCCTGCGATCAGAGTTCTAATACAGATTTACAACAGGGAAACAACGACGAAGCTACGACAACACTTTTTTCCATCTTTGAACGTTTCTTCGAAATAAAATCTTAAATGTTTTGTAATTCACCCCAACCGAAACGAGTTCAAAATGGCAGCGGTGAATGGGCGTTTTTGAGGAAATCTGGCCTTTGTCCAGATTAATGATGCATGATAAAGTGGTATACAAAAAGAGCAACTGGAACGAGCAGCGCTCCGCCTACTGCAACTGGCAAGTTTTACAGAAATTATGCCACACGTACTATGAGTTATCGACTTTTCTGGGGGTGTTTCTCCGTTCTTTGACTCACGTCTAAACGGATTTTCGATTTTGCTCATTCTGCTGATTTTGAACATGTGTCGCCATTTTTTTGCCTGGCCGGTAGAAGAAACTGCATTCCAACAAAGAGAAGACTCGTTCTACGTATCGTATTTTAAAAAAGGACTGTAAACGTTTCACTCAATTCCTGCCAAGTAAGTTCGGAGTTGCGCACCAGTGGCCTCACTGAAAATCATATGTAATTTAATGTCGGCATGGACTTAAAGCTGACCTAATGAGAGCGTTGCACTTTGATTCTACTCGTGTTTGCTGCAGTAAGAGCCATCAAGGAACCGTTAATCTTGCCTTATTTTCGCACACAGGGCCAAAACCGAAAAAGAGTTAAATACGTGGGATACTCGTGCGCGAAATGCGTTTAAGTCTCTTATTGTGTCGGTTCTGATTGAAGAGTGATTGGAGACGGCCCTGGCGGGCAGGTTATGGGCGAGAAGGGACGGCTATCCTAAAGCATGCTCTTAACTGGGCACAGCGCGCGAAACACACATGTGAACATCATGCACAGTCGTTGCGCTCGGTGTGTCTGCTAACTACAAAACTGAACACAGCTGTGCTCGGTGACAAACCGATTGAAGATGCACTGTCCGCCATGTTTGCGCGCCGAGTGACGTAGTACAGCCAACCAGAATCTGTTGTGGAAACCACAGTCACAGTTGTGGCTATTTGAAATCCAGGTTGCTGTGATGACGCCACAGCGGCGGAAAACTCCTAAAATCACAACTGTGTCACAACTGTGGACAGCACTGTGGCGCTCCGCTGCGCCCAGTTAAGAGCCGGGTACAGGCGAACAGTCCAGCTGAACACGATTCAGACTGGGGAGCCTCTGATTTGAGTATCCATAGCTGTGGGTGGGTGGCTGGGTGTTTGGGAGTTTAACGTCCTTATTCACCACCTATGGGTGATATCAAAGACGGGTCAAAGACAAAAAAGGCCAGCACAAATATTTGGCCCTTGACTGTGATGGACTTCTTACCCAAACAGATGCAGTTATACAGCCAAAGAAAACAGTTCCTTGGTGCAATAGAACTGCTCGGAAAGGTTTCAGGGCGCGATTGAACTGTCTCTCTGCCCGAGATACGTGATAGGGTTCTCACGCGGCGAAATGCCCTCAGAGCCAATTAAATCCGCTTGCAGCGGGCACTCTCTGCAGACGCCGCCGTGACGCCAGTGAATAGAGCACGGTCCTATTTTTTTCCTCGCCACGCCAACAAGTCGTTGCTAACCATGCTTGGTGTATTGGAGCGCCGGGCCGGCGGTGCAGCTGGTAGCCAAAGTGTGTTGCAACGTATGACCGCAACTCCCACGCAATACACAAGCGGGTGCCTCGAAGGCACTCCACGTTTGACAAGGCCTTAAGCAGACGGGTCTTTTGAAGCTGTAAAAGTTTCCAGAACCGAGAAGGTCACCTCAGTGTTGCGCTACGGGCTAACAATTGCGGCTCATTGAAAAAAGGCGCGGAAATCCGGATTTACTGCATGGTCACGTTGACACCGTTCAAAATAAAACACGGTTCTTTATTTACAGAAGGCAGTTCCCGTAGGCGTACCAGTATCACCTCTCTCCTTTCCCATCTCCTTGTTCTTCTCTTGATGTTGTTGCTGTCCGGGTTGTGTGCCAGCCCCAGTGATATTTCTCCAAGGTCGCGGGTGGAATGTGTGTGTGTGTGTGTGTGTGTGTGTGTGTGTGTGTGTGTGTGGAGGGGGGGGGGGGGTCGGAAACTGGGCTTTTTTTTTTTTTTTTTTTTCGTATCGCGGAAAAACCCGAGCCCGACCACTCCCTTGCTCGCTATATGGTGTAAAAGAACAAACCACTGCACACCAGCAAGAGCCACTTCAAGCCACTATTACGCAAGGCGTGGGCCTTCCCCGCTAGGCCCGAGACCGCTTCAGATTGCGTAATAGCTTCTAGTGGCTTCTAGTAATCTGAATATTTCTAGTAAACTCACTATTTTTGTGTGGGCTTTTTAGAGTTAAGTAGGATGATAAGGATGGGGCTGGTGGTATGATGCTGCTATGGAAGTCCATATGATTCTTGTTTAGAAGACGATCCTGTCAGATTTGTGCGCGATTACATTTTCTTTTGTGGTTATTGCAACTCTTTCCATTGTCTGATAAAAAAAAAATGTTAAAAAAACCCGATAAAAACAAAATCCGATTTCCTATTACTGGTACGATAATCAGACAAACGTAGTCACTTGAAAACAACTGAAATTAACTGTAAAATGATTACTTCTTATCGGAACAGAGAAATCTGACTGGATCACACCCCACAAAAGTTCTGCGAAATTCAGAAACAAGGGTAACAGCAGACGGATCATGTCAAAGAAAATCAGTCCCGCACTAAATGCCCCAATCTACGTCATCGCAGACGACATCCGGAACACGAACAATCACATGTCGTGGCGAAAACAGGATTTCACGAGATCTCACCAGACAACCGCCTCGCATTTCAGCCGCCAGTGTTTACCATGACAGCGGTATTACCTCTGATAACCCTGGCCTATATAGGGTGTGGCGCCATCTTGCTGTATCAATGGACTGGCACATGGGTGAAAACAAACGCTAGCCGGGGTTTTAAGTTCCTTAACTCTTTGACGACGAAGCACAATTTCTAACACGCGATTTCCTATAGGAAATCGCGTGTTAGAAATTGTGCTTCGTCGTCAAAGAGTTAAAGGCTCATTTTATAAGATTATTGGAAACACAGCTGAGTTTTCCTCGTTCGCACGGCCATCAACCGTGAATGTGTTTCATATGGAGCTCTACAGATCTCTAATGCAGACTGTTTTAACCGCACAGGCGCAGTCACAGGCGCAAATCCCCAGCCAACAAACCAACAGACCAAGGTTGGTTGGTTAACTGGGGTTTATCGTCCACGCCACAACGAGGTGATTGTAGACGGCCCTGGGGGGGGGGGGGCAGGTTATGGGGGATGGGATAGCTACCCTAACTGTACAGTCCAGCTGAACACTTTTTCAATCCAGTCAGACTGCCAGGTCGGCCACAGTGTATGTATCCTTGACTGTAATGGACGAGTTACATAAACAGATCCAGTTCACAGTCAGTGGAAGCGGGGCAACGTGACAAAGGCCTGAACAAATTTTGACCCTGTCGGGATTCGAACCGAGACCTTTCGATCTCGAGTCCAACGCTCAAACCGTTGAGCCACCGACTCCCCCCCAACAGACCAACCTGTCACCTGGTATTATAAAGTACCACCACGCTCAGTGCTCACACTAGTCTCAAGCCGATGCCGTGACAGTGTTTGTTTTCAGCTGGAGTCTCGTTTCAGGGCAACGATGTCCTTATCCTCCTCTGTTCCGTAATTTTAGACTACCGAGACACGGGACAACGCGTTTGATGGATAGCTGACTACGTGGAGTCGGCTTCTTGGAAAACGACCTGTCTCCATAACGGAGAGCGGAGTGTAGGAGTACAGCGGAGAAAGTTGGATGTCCTGTTTTCTGCCCTGTCCAGTCTACAGTTAAGCCCGAAAAATCACATGCAGCAAGTTACATTTTTAGTTACATGATACTTTTATTTTTTTTTTTTTTTTTACCAGAGTCTAGCGCAGCCCAGCGGAGATTTTTTTTTTTCACGTTGTGAGAACACATAGACCCCCCCCCCCTCTCTCTCTCTCGTAGTGTTGATTTATCATAATTTATACGGATCAGTTTAGTCTGCCATTGCAATACTGTCACAATGTATTTGTTCCACCCTGAGCATGACCATAAACTGTGCTTGTTCACGCTCATTCACTGTTTCGTTTCAACAACCTGCATCAGTTGCAATAACTTGTTTCAACCAAATATCACATGCTGTCTGGTGCCCAGCACGGGTTGGGGGACAACAAGCGGGGAATGAGTTTGTATCTGAAGAACAGCGAATACAATTAAAACTAAGGAGGGCGAGTTGGGCTCAATTTGTATCGTGCATTTCATGTACGCGGACGATAGGTGCCACAGACGCTCTCTCTCTCTCTCTCTTTCTCTCTGTCTCTGTCTCTTTCTTTCTGTCTTATTTGGCATACAGCCAATGTCATCGACACATGCCACGTATGTTTTGATTTGTTTATCGTGTGTACTTTTCTGTTCTTCATTTCCTTTAGATAGTTAATACTTGTGTTTGTCTCCCCCCCCCTTTTTCCCCCCTTGTTTTTACCCTTTAACGTAGAATAGCAGGACAGCTTGTAAGACAGGTAACAATGCCTAAATGCTCAATCCTGAATAAAAAAAAAACAAAAAAAACCGCATCATCATCATCATCATCATCATCATCTCTCTCTCTCTCTCTCTCTCTCTCTCTCTCTCTCTCTCTCTCTCTCTCTCTCTCTCTCTCTTTTGAGCGGTGTTAATAAATTGCACACAGTGTGTAGGCAGCTACCAATGCAAGTGGAACAATGAATTCCAATAGTGCAAATATTTGATGTTCAGTTAGCTGAAGAAATATTAGACAGGTCGGCTCCATTGAAAGTTCGTTAGCCGCATTGTAACACCCCGGCAAACTCTCGCAAGTTAGAGGATCAATTATGTACAATCAACGGGCAGAAATAACAGAACAAACACTCCTTGAAAATATCGCCCAAATAGCTGTTCAAACAACGACAAGCCTCTAGCGAAAAGCGACATTTCAATACCCAAATACCAAAAGACAGATGCCAGGCTGACGGTCCGAGTTTTGTTGTAACTAAAGAACGGAAGATGCATCCATGCCGACAACATGCATTCTAGACGACAGAGTTCTGCATTCGCTTGAAGTTCAGATTTAAGTTCAAACAACTTTATTGTGTCCTTACAGACAAATTTGTCTTCGGCCAGGGAGCATTTTTTTTAAAGTAAAATTTTCCTTTCTTGCTTCCTAAACGAAAAAGTTTAAGCGTTCTATTTTTAGAATGTAAGCCCGCATGCTGCTGTATATTATGACGACAAAGTTACATTAAGTATTTTACACGCACTAATATTGTGCTGGCCTGTTTCTTGTTGCCCCGTATTTGATATCATCCTTAGGTGGTGGAAAAAGACGTGAAACTCCCAAACAACCAGTCCCACCCTTACGCGCACGTGAGTCTAGTTTGACACGCGAACAAAAATATACCTTTTGCACTACGGACTAGCGAGTCCGTAGTATGCACTACAGTCATATAGTGGTGTTCTCTCAGTCACCACAGGGGGGAGCCGGGATAGCCGAACGGTACAGCGTTGGACTCTTAATGCTCTGGTCGTGTTCGAATCCCGGCTGGGGCCAAATATTTGCACTGGCCTTTTTCTCGTCGCCTCGTCTTTGATATCACCCTTACGTGGTGGAAAAGGACGTTAAACTCCCAAACACCCACCCCACCCTCGGTCATTGTAGGGACGAGAGAAACCCGCAGATACGGACATTTGGGCCTGCTCGCTTAATGTATAGAATATTAATAATAAATCATAATAAATAGTATTTATAGAGCGCTTAATCTCACAGTGAAGCGACATAGTGACACACACACACACACACACACACACACACACACACACACACACACACACACACACACACACGAGCGCGCGCGCGCGCGCGCGCGCGCGCGCCCTGATGCAGATATACAATTACGGACAAAGGCACTGAAACAATTTATCATGGATGGTGTTAATCAATATTCAATGCCCGTAGGGGATCGAGAATAAAATTCTTGACTTGACTTGGCTGACAGACAGTTCACGCCAGTATCCGCGCATATACGGAGTAACGCAAGAAATAAAAGCCTCCCCGCGGGTTGGTTGGGACGCGCAAACTCGCTGCCTCCCCGTGCTGGCTGGCCCCCCCTGTATCGATTACCCAAACACCAGTAACCACAGTCCGGCCGCAGGGGCAGCGTGTTCAAACATTACACGACTTAACCAAACAACATCCGACACGGAATACCCGAACCCTCACCTTTAATGGTTACATCTTGGCTTCTGCACCTACCCGATCAATGGACAATCCAGAGGCGGAGGGGTTCACTTAAAGCGCATTCGACACCCACAAAACGCGCCGGCCGCCCGGCTGCCCTTTGGAAACGAGCTGTCGTAAAAACCAGCGGCGTGCGGCCCCGGCCGTGTGATCGTGATCTCGTTTTTCAAGTCCCGTACCAATCGAGGAGCGTGACAGATTGGTGCTGGGCATACAAAGAGCATTGACTGTCCCATTTCTTGCCACATACTCCTTAAGATTCACTCCTCTCCCCCCCCCCCACCTCCTCCTCCTCCCCCCTTCTCGAACCCTCTCCCAGCTACTTGTCTCGCCCTACCCCTATTTGCATTTACACCAATTTAAAAAAAAAAAATCTCGTTAAAAAAGAAGAAAATGTGAACACGCTAAGACTCTTTCACGATGTACATGATTGAAAAACCTTTCTAAACAACCGTTGAAAATGCAAGTTAGACTAACGACATTGGAATATACAACTTTACAGATATCAGTTAATCAGTATGTTTAAGCGGAACATTGTACAATTTGAAGTGATTTCTACCAAGATCTGTGTGTTTTTTTTTTTACTGTTTGTTTGTTGGTTTGTTTATGTGTTCCAAACAAAATTCTAGTTTTTTTTTTTTATGTAGGGAAGCTGGGGCGACAGGCTCCGCATGTAAAAGTCGAGGTTAGGGAGTTTAGCCCCGGGTCAGAGTCTAACCTCGAACTAAACTAGCTCTAGGGTGAAATTTTCTGTTGTTTTTTTGTTTTAAATCAGGAAGCGGGTTCATTCCAGCAAGATGTCTAAGCCGTTATAGAAGGATTTATTTCTTCTTTTCTTCGCTTCCTTTTTATATATATTCTTTTGTTTCTTTTGTCCTAGTCTAGGTTAGGCCCGTAGCCGTGGGTTAAATTAACCTCGACTTTTACATTCGGGCCCAGAGCTGATACAGCATTGGATTTTCTATTCTCTGGTCTTGAATTCGAATCCCTGCTGGGAGGCAAACATCTGTGCCGGTTGTTTGCTCTTTGCCCCTTATTTGATATCACCTTTATGTGGTGGAAAAAAATACGTAACCCATCTAAACAACCAACCAATCAATTCTTCGTATCAGGGCCAGGTTCGCTTATAAAAAGGATCACTTCAATGCGCACAAAGCTTTCTGGAAACCAAGTTTTTCAAAGGAGCAAAAAAGAGGTCTATGATCCATTCTTTCTTTCGGTTCGATAGGCCCAACAGAGCGAGCGTGATGGACTAGCTACCCATTTCCTCACTGGAAGTATATTGACGGGGTGGGTGGGTGTTTGAGGGTTTAACGTCCTTTCCCACCACATACAGGTGATATCAAAGACGGGGCAACGATGAAAAAGCCAGCACAAATATTTGGCCCCAGCCGGGATACGAACTCACGACCCGAGCATTAGAAGTCCAACGCTCTACCATTCGACCACCCCGGCTCCCCGTATATTGGCGGCATATGCTGGCTGACCTTACACATACTGCATTTCGTACCGCGCACGAATATCCCACGTGTGCGAGTCTTTTTCGGTTTTGCCCCTGTATGTGAAAATGTGAAAGATTAATTGTTCCTTGACGGCTGTCACTGCAGCAAACACGAGTAAAATCAAAGCGCAACACTCCCACTGAGCCACATTTAAATCCATGCAGACATGAGTTTATTATGATTTTTTTTAGTGAGGCCACTGGTGCACAAGCCCAAACTTACTTTGTAAGAACTGAGTAAAAACCCAACAGCGATAGCAAATACAACCCTCTCACAAAAAACCCAAACAAACCAAGAAACAAAGAACAGCCAACCAACCTCGTAAAAATGAAAGGTCCACGAGTTTATCTTGCTGGGCCCGTATGTAATAGTGGAGGTTATGGCTTTTAGCCCCGGGTTAGAGTCTAACCTCGAACTAAACCAGCTCTAGGGTAAAATTTTCTGTTATTTTTTTTTTTTTTTGAATCAAGACGCGGGCCCATTCCAGCAAGGTGCCTAAGCCATTATAGGATTTTTTCTTCCTTTCTTCGCTTCCTTTTGTATTTAATTTTGCTTTTGGGTTTCCGTCTTTTGTCCTACTCTGGGCTAGGCCCGTAGCCGTGGGTTAAATTAACCTCGACTTTTACATACGGGCCCTGGTTTCTGGTTCTTTGTGGTTTGTTTAAGTTTTCTTTTGCTATCTCACCAGTCAACAAACTGAAAGCCTGTTCGTAACGCCGCCGAGATGGAAGACTGCCGCTTTCAAAGTCATAAGCCTGATCGTTTTCGTTTTCGTGACTTTGTGGCTTCTATATTAGAGAAATGCGACTGTCTTTGAGCCTTCGGTCCATTCCTGAACAGACTGAGACTCGACAAATCTTCTAAAAATGGCCACCGATCAGCGCCGTCTAGCTGGTTCTCAGTCCGCAACCAAATAACGTCGTCTTCTCACTACGCTGCGGAACACTTTTACACCGGCTAGAGTCACAACAATGGTTTCAGACGCTATAATTATTGTGATCCCAGTGACTGATTTTGACGCACAGATTAAAGGTCTGCAATCTCAGCAAAAAGCCGCAAACATTGCGTTTTTTAAAACTGCCGACTCCTTCGACTGTGCATAATCACAGTTGCAGAGCTTTCAGCGCTTCGGGAACCTTATAAAACCAGAGCACGAGTTTGCCGTGACATTATTTGGCTTTTGGTCAGTGAGCGAGACACATCGCTACAGTGTCTAGCGGATGTTGAGCGCTGCAGGATCTTTCTCGCTCAGTGTCAAAACGCAAACCGAGCTGTGAAATGAGACTGCCCTTGGCTTTTACTGGGGTTTCAGGGACGCTGAAAACTCTGCAACTGTGACAGAGCTGACTGTGCTTGCACGGTCGACTCTGTAATTTTTTTTCACACTTCGGAAAGCTTTTTGTTGGGAGCTTAGATCTTTAAGTATATTCGATGAAAAGTTTTCCACATGCAGTTGTATGCCTGCCATATGTAGTTAAGACTTTAAAATGTCATGTAACAACTGAGCGGTTGTTGTTACTGTCTTCTAGCAAGACCGTAAGAGCTGAGAGTAAATGACTTGGTCTGGATCTCACGTAACATCTGATTATCTGTGACTTTAAAACTTTAAAATGTAATGCAACAACTTGGCGGTTGTTACTGTCTTCTAGCAAGATGGTAAGAGCTGAGAGTAAATGGCTTGGTTTGGAGCTCATGTAACATCTGATTATCTGTGACTTTAAAATGTAATGTAACAACTGGGCGGTTGTTACTGTCTTCTAGCAAGACCGTAAGAGCTGAGAGTAAATGACTTGGTCTGGATGTCACGTAACATCTGATTATCTGTTCAGGAACCGCCACCACGTACCACTGAGCGTGTAATGTGTCACACAGCGTTAGTCACGAAGTCCCTCGGAAAACGTTAAGATCAGATGACCATAGTGTCGCGTTCTCAGTCTCGCGGCACGGTGACGGGAAAAAGTATTCAGGCTGAACTAGGCGTCCTTACTGTCGTGGTAGCAGCTATGGTTGAAATTACAGAGAGACCAAAACCGAAACAAACAGAGACTTTAACACATGTCGTACCGCGCATGAGTATCCCACGTCTCTGATTCTTTTTTCGGTTTTGGCCCTGTATGCGAAAATCAGGCAAGACTGACGGTTCCTCAGGTATGAGCGGATTTTTCAGGATGAAGCATGAACTACGCTGACGTACATGCACACTCACAAGCCCAACTGCCTCTCCCCATACAAACACCCCCCCCCCCCCCAAAAAAAAAACAACAACAACAAAAAAAAACAAAACAAAAACAAACAAAACAAACCAAAACCCCCCCCCAAAAAAAAACAACAACAAAAACAAAACAAAACAAAAAACCCTCAAACAAACAAACAAACAAACAAACAAACAAACAAACAAACAAACAAACAAACAAACAAACAAACAAACAAACAAACAAACAAAACAGAAAATAAACCCGAAAGAAAACAGCAACAAAACAACAACTAAACCCCCCGACAAAAACAACAAACACAACCTAAAACAAACCAACAAACCACAACAACAAAACAGAAAAAAAAAACCTTCTGTGCAGTTTAGCGCAGAATTTTTTGTGTAGGGGCTTAGGCCTAATCACTCCTAGCGTGCTCATCAGTTTCCAGCACCTCGCGTGCTGTCAGGTTGTGATGCCCGCACGTGTTATGTTACATGAACAGTTCGTTCTGAGCTTAATACATCCCCTGGCCACAGGTGTCATGAAAGTTTAATCAAGAAGATGACCACAGTGTGTGTATGTCCATCGAGGGATTTACACGCTGGGGTTATTAGGCAGATGACAAGATGTCTCCGAGGATGCTGAACTTTTAATACCGGTGTAACAGGCCGGAGTATACCCCTGGCTACTTTATACCCTCGGGTATAAAGTAGCCTAGGCCGGTTCAACCCCCTGGGTATAGATCAGCCCAGGCCGGATTCAGAGTACACCCCGGGGTATAGTCTGGGCTAGGCCAGTTTATACGGGGGGATAGTCTGGGCTAGGCCAGTTTATACGGGGGATAGTCTGGGCTAGGCCAGTTTATACGGGGGGATAGTCTGGGCTAGGCCAGTTTATACGGGTTGATAGTCTGGGCTAGGCCAGTTTATACGGGAGTATAGTCTGGGCTAGGCCAGTTTGTACGGGGGGATAGTCTGGGCTAGGCCAGTTTATACGGGGGGATAGTCTGGGCTAGGCCAGTTTATACGGGAGTATAGTCTGGGCTAGGCCAGTTTATACGAGGGTATACTCCAGGCGGGGTATAATCTGGACTGCTACACCGGCGTGCCTCCAAGCAAAAAGCGCCGCTGAGGAGTTGGGGCAGCGGGAAGGGGGGGGGGGGGGCTTAATGCTGATTACAATCCACATACATCTTATTATTCGTAGCTGATGGATCAGAGTTGTTAAACAAAAATCGCGTGTTTACTTGAAATGTTCGTATCCCTAGAAGCCACTTTCAAGCCACTATTATTTATGTTTGGTTTTACCTAGTTGTAGTTGTTATTTGTTTTCTGTGCATTTTTTTTTTTTTTGGTAATCGGGAGTTCGATAAAGTAGCATGAAGGTGCAGCGTCTCCTGCATGTCCTAGGTTACATTTTTGGTTTTGGTTTTCACGTAGTGCAGGCACACTTAGCCGCGAATTAGTCTTTGGTGCTTGCGCGGCTTTAAGCCCGAAAAACTCACTCACTCACTCACTATTATGCAATCTGCAGAAGTCTCGGGCCTAGTGGGAAGGCCCACGACTTGCGTAATAGTGGTTTGAAGTGGCTCCTACTGGTGTACAGTGGCTGGTTCTTTTTAACCAGTCTTATAATATAGTGGGCAGGGGGTAGTCTGGCTTGGGCTCTTCGGAGTTAAGGATCCGGTGTTTCCAGTTTTGCCGTAGCTACCTCGCCTCCACGTGCATGTACATTCGCATACTTACAGCCAAAAGCGATCTGCATCATTTTCAATGGACTTGGTTCGGTTTTGTTGTTGTTGTTGTTATTTTGACTTGTCATAACCCACCCAGACGCGATCGTTTTGTTTTTCATACTTAAACTCTTTGTGGATTTGATGCACTCACATTTAACTCGCTGGAAATTTGCACTGGCGATTAATGTAAAACAATGTACGACAGAACTAAAAGCCTGGTGTGTGTGTGTGTGTGTGTGTGTGTGTGTGTGTGTGTGTGTGTGTGTGTGTGTGTGTGTGTGTGAAATTTTTCTGTAAACCCCTCCGTTATAGTTTCCTCACTGCGATCTTGATCATCCATACATCCATTCAGGTGATACTTAACTTAGCACGCCAAAGAGCTCTGGGCCCGTATGTAAAAGTCGAGGTTAATTTAACCCACGGCTACGGGCCTAACCCACGCTAGGACAAAAGGAACCCAAAAGCAAAATTAAATAAGAAAGGAAGCGAAGAAAGGTAGGAAAAAACACTTCTATAACGGCTTAGGCACCTTGCTGGAATGGGTCCTCTTCTTGATTTAAAACAAAAAACTACAGAAAATTTAACCCTAGAGCTAGTTTGGTTCGAGGTTAGACTCTAACCCGGGGCTAAAAGCCCTAACCTCGACTATTACATACGGGCCTGCTTTCGCCAAAAAACAAAGAAGCAAACCGAAAACACAAAGGCTGGGTCAGGAATCCAGAAACACTACAACAAGCTTGATGCCCTAATCACTCCCGGCACAGACAAAAGCTCAGGCTGCATTTCTTTCCTGCAGCTGCTTTTCACGCTGCTATTACCGCGGTCTTTCAGGTGGACATATGCCAGTAATACCTCACAGTCGATTAGTTTATTTTCTCCGCAAACAGAAGAGCGTTCTCTTTGTGTGGGACTTCTCTCGTAGACTCTCGCAGGAGCGCGGCGTCACGTGGGCTCGACGTGAAGTCGTTTGATGCGTGCGCATTCCCACGTCTCCTGGCAACTCGGTTCATTGTTTTTACCATGGCAAACCCCGTCGAGGGCCCACTGTTGAGAACTGTTTGGGTACCGAGGATTGCGGCCGTAATTATGGCGTAATCCCTCTTGTATGTGTGTGGGTTGGAGGGGTGTTGGGTGTGTGTGTGTGGGGGGGGGGGGGGCATTTAAAGTGTCTATGTGTGTGTCTGGTATACAACCACGATGTGGAAAACTAGTCATCGAATACGTTTAAACAGACAAACAAACCAACAAACAAACAAACATCTGTGTCAAGATATAACATCACAGACTCGGGTCAGCGTATTTTCTGTTGCTGGAGGGAGTGTACTAAAGTGTCTAGGTGCGTGTCTGATATCAGTACAACAGCATTATGGAAAACAGTTCATCGCATGAATTCTTTAGCCGCTCTGTCCTTCCTCTCATTTCTCACTGATACCTAAGTTCGGCCCTTTCATCTATATTTCTTCTTTGTAACCCCTCAATCAGGTCTGCACGTCCAGTGGTTAGGAATAAGTAATGTTGGGCATGTGCTGCGAACTGGTGTATTGCGCTTAGGAGATGATACGTTGCAATATTTGCTGTATATGCGTTTAGTATTTATAGTTGATTTACCTAGTTATAATTGCTGTCTGTTTTCTACGCATTCTTTGTCATCGGGATTTCGAGAAATCAGCATGAAGGTGCAGCGTCTCCTGCATGTCCTAGTTTTATACCGCCAAGTAGACCAATTTGCATCATTTGTCCAATGTTACATTTTTGTTTTCTTCAAGTACTGCAGGCACACTCAGCCGCGAAGTAGTCTTTGTGGGTTGGGCGGCTTTAAGCCCGGAAACCTCACTCACTCGCTCATCGCATGAATTCAATCCACAGGCGGTCACTTGTGCGAAGATATAAATACCACAAACCATTGTGAAGACGAGAAGGCGTAATATTAATATTAATGTCCCGAATGCTGGCTTTGGCGCCGACGGAACGACCAAGAAGGATCGAAGCCGTTGTTCTATTCACACCGCAGAAGCACCGTATTCTCGAAGAAAGCCTGATTTCTCTCACATTACATGCAGCAAACTTTGAAAAAAAAAAAGAAAAAAAAGAAAAGAAAAGAGGTGACAATGTCTAAATGCAGCATCAGCGCATTCGGCAAACAGTCTTACAGCTCCGTAAGGGATATTCATTCCCGTCATTCAACACGCGCACAGTTTCTTTTAATAATCATGAGCCGGCTGTGCGTGTGATGGTTTTCACGTCTTCTTTTGTCATCAAATGGGATCGTGTTTTACATCTACACCCCCCCCCCCATAAAAAAAAGCAAGGAAGAAGAAGAAGAAGGGGGAAAAAAACCCGGTTTATTGTTATCTGTCTGAACGGGAAATCTTATATTTAATTTTTTTTATTCACCAGTGGGATTTTCTATCTGAAAACATCTCGCTCAAGGTTGTTTTCTCTCTCCCCCTCTCTCTCTGTTTGTCTCTGTCTGTCTGTCTCCCCCTCCCTCTGTGCGTGCGTGTGTGTGTGTGTGTGTGTGTGTGTGTGTGTGTGTGTGTGTGTGTGTGTGTGTGTGTGTGTGTGTGTGTGTGTGTGTGTGTGAGAGAGAGAGAGAGAGAGAGAGGGGGGGGGGAGAAATGTAGACGGGTGTAGGAGGGCGATACACTCCTAACGTGGTCGGGGTTATTTTGCCGTGAAAGATTAAATTTGTCAGCACTGCCGGCGCAAAAAAAAAGAGAGAAAAAGTTAAACAAAAAGGGAAAAAGAAGTAAAACTTTCACATCCATCTTCCTTCTCTTGGCTGCGTGTTCTGGGAATTGTCTACGTTGAAAAATGAGGACGCGTGACAAAGAGCGTCCGACTTTTTCCGTTTTGATTGAACTCCCACTATGTACCTTACCTTGCTTGTTACAAGTGTCTTCTTGATGGAATATCGCCTCTACACGATCCATGTGCAAGCAAAGTCTGTTTGTTTGTTTTTGGCACGAAGATACCACTGGCAGAGCTACCCCCGTAATGCAATATTTGAGGCGGTCGGTGATCTAGTGGTTAAGAGACTTGTCACCAATGCGAGAGGTCAGGGCTTCGATTTCCACTCGGGGCAAAGAATTTTTTCCTTCTCGTATGTGGCACCGTTCATTCGGGCCGATCGTCGGGGGTTCTCTCCGGGTACTCCGGCTTCCTTCCCCTCTGCTTTGGTAATGTTCAGCCCACCAAATTTGAAAAATAAATGCAATTCTAAATTCCGAAATTTAAATAGCTGAGCTGACCCTTCGCACCACGTGATTGTCATGTGTTTATGTCCAGTGTGTGAGAGAATGCGTGTGATTCACGTGAGCGTGCGTGCTGGGTTCAGTTCGCGGCGCTTTGAGCCGATTCATGAAATTCGATAAAGAGCCTATACAATACTCATTATTATTATTATCATTGATGTGAAATGCGAACATGTGAAACTTGCTATCATTATTCTATCCCACAATTACAAAAACGCTTAAAACCCTCGTACTGAGCAGCAGTAAAGTCTGTGAAACCCAAGTGCATGTGATGGCGCTTTCCTTTCAGAAAGCCGGCGAGGCAAGGATTGTCCGAACGGTTATATGACTTATAACTGATTGATGCATATTTGGTAAAAAGAAGGGGAAAAAATAGAAATGATGCAATAAGAATTAAAAACATAAACATAAAAAAAAGGAAAATAAAAGAGAAGAGGGAAAAGACACACAAACACATAAACGAAACGAAACAAAACATTCAGCCTCCTGGAATGGTTCTTTAAGGACCTTCAGCCCCTCTTCCCGCGCCCGACAAAAAAAAAAAAAAAAACACACAAAAAAAAAACAAACACCAAAGAACCCCAAAACAAACATCCCGAAGGACCCCCCCCCCCCTCCCACACACACACCAAAACAAACCAACACACACACAAACACACCAAAAAACTAAAACACAACAAAACAGTACAACAGAAACATTAACACCACCACCACCGTCAACAACAAACAACATCAACATCATGAACAAACAAACAAACAAACAAAACACAAAAACAATACAAATGGACGAACAAACAAACCAACAAAGCACACAAACGTACCGTTAGTGTCAACGAATTTTTGTAACAAGGCCTCGATCAGTGTTGGGTTGCCCGCCGCCAATTCCGCCAACTCTCGAACCGTCAGCAAGTCTCTGCAACAAACACAATCACAACGACATAATTATTACAAACAGTGTAAAGTTCTCTCCGTACGACACTTTGTACACGCCTCAAATCGCTTGTCTGGAATGCAGCAACATTGTCGAAAACATTTCATCGCATGCGCTCAACCGTTGCATCAAAAACAGTCACTTGTTGCAAGATATAACGTAAGAGACCACCGCGAGTGAGTGACTAAGTGATAGAGTTGTTAGGGCTTAACGCCGCAGATCATTGCGAAGACTCGCGTCAGCGTAATATTACCAAAAATAATGATGATAATGATAAGCGCATTAATATAGGCGCTTTATCCGTAATATTTGGCTCAAACCACCGCGAGCTTAACCCAACACGCACGCTCACGCGAATCAAACGCATTCTCTCACACACTGGACATGAACACATTGCAATCACGTGATGCGAATGACCAGGTCAGCAATTTAAGTTTCGGAATTATAGAAATGCATTTATTTTTGAATTTTGTGGGCTGAACCCGCGTCTCCCGGCCCATGGTCCCAAGTGCTAACCACTACACTGCGGGGGCCGGTCCAGAACTTTTTTCTCTATGGGTGGAAAATGGGGGACATCAGCACCGCCCGCCAGGCGTATCTGTTGAAGTTTTATTTTAATCTAATCGACTTGCGCATTTTTCTCTCGTAGGGATCGGCGAGCGACAGATGATATTTTATATTGAAGTTTAATTAGATAGTTCAGTGTTCACTGACGTGCAGGCTACACAGTGTGTTGATATTAAATTAGAACGAACATTTATCTTTCGGAGACGAATGTTCCTATCTATCCATCAAGGACACTCGTGGGCCGAGAGCGAAGTTTTGGCGAGCGTATAATTGACTTTGGAAAGGTCCTGAGCTGTCACGTCTGGTATTGTGTCCCGGTTTTTAACGCTTTTAATCCTGTTTCTTTTTAAAGGCATTATTTTGAAGACTTTTAGGCTGACGGGTCGTTCTGAGCTGTTTTAGTGGTACCTAGCATCACACCACACATCTAGTAATCTTAGAAATGGCGCCTTTAAGGGAGAGAAGGGAAGCTTCGTTTTTTTCTGTGACAAACCGCACACCCGCCTCGAAGTTTCCAATGACAGCAAATTATACCTGTTTTATGTTTCATCGGATTCGAAAATAACAACGCAATGTCATCTTTCGGGGGTAGTATCCGTCGTACATGAGCTGTTGATGTCACGGCTGTAATTCTAATCAGCAAAAGCGGGACATAGTTTCTTCAAGCATACATGATTATACAGTTGGGGATTTTGACCCATTCTGAGCCCTGTTGCGGTCACACACACACACACACACACACACACACACACACACACACACACACACACACACACACACACACACACACACACACACACACACACACACACACACATACACAGAGAACTTCACTGCGTCTGTTTGAACCGAGTCAATTTTCGATCGCATGACTCAGAATAAGATTACCGAGTTCGCTGCGGTTTCAGTGTTTGACTACCAGGATATTATCATTCTGCATGTATGACTGCCAATATGGGACTCGGGCTCCCCTCCAGAATCAGTAAGCGTGACGGCGCAACTTCACACAGCACCAGGGCATGGAGATCACTCAGCTAGTACAATCCGCCGCTTCCTGAATCCCCCTTTGGCGGGAAACTGACCGGGACAGCTGAGCTGGTCAGCGGAGCGTTGGACTTTTAGAGCTCGGGTCGTGAGTTCGCATCCAGGCTGGGAGCCAAACTTTTTTTTTTTTTTTTTTTAAATTTAACCATGGTCTTGCCACGAACGGAATATTTCGGACTACCTCTATGATTTTTTTAACCTTAGCCAAATTAATTCAGGAAGACTAAGGCTAATTGAGTTATGTTGTTTTGAAGCGAAATAATTGTACTGTTTTCATCCCACTTATCAGGGAAAATATTTCATGTGCCTTGCACTGAGAAGCGTCAATCGCACTCCCCCCCCCCTCACACACACACACACATTCCCATTTATCTTTCTCCTTGTTCACACACACACACACACACACACACACACACACACACACACACACACACACACACACACACACACACACACACACACACACACACACACACACACAGAGAGAGAGAGAGAGAGAGAGAGAGAGAGAGAGAGAGAGAGAGATGATGATGATGATGATGATGATGATGATGATGATGATGAAGAAACTTTATTACACAAGATTGAGATAAAGTTTCACGAGAACCTGTCTGATAATCTGTCCTTGCTAAACTGCAACATAAGATTATAAAGAGACGAAGGGGAAAAAGAATAGAAGGGGGTGGGGGGGGGGAAGCTAAATCAAAACACAAAACAAGCAAATGCATGTCACACACACACACACACACACACACACACACACACACACACACACACACACACACACACACACACACACACACACACACACACAGAGAGAGAGAGAGAGAGAGAGAGAGAGCTAAGCCATCTGCAGTTGAGGTGATGATGTGGGCAGAGCTTTTGACGTCCAGAAGTGTCGGTCCAAGGACACTTGTGTAATCCTATCTGACTGGCATATCACATGTCAGTCACGCACGAACATGCATCTGCATATCAATCTCACACCAGTGGCCCGATTTTTGTGTATTGTTAAAGAAAAAAAAAATCAAATAATGAGAAACCCAATATTAATTTTATCCTGTATGTCCTACATGTCAGACACGCACGAAATTGCATCTGCGTATCAATCTCACACCACTGGCCCGAGGTTTTTTTGGGTATTGTTGAAGAAAAAAAATCAAATAATGAGAAACCCAATATTTATCCTGTATGTCCTGTTTGACTCAGGAAACTTCGCACGTCTCATCTCATTCCAAAGTGCGGCAACACAGTATTGCTTTTAGGAAACTGCATGACTGTATTTTCCCCGCACATGTCCAGTGTAATGGTGACACCTGTATTGTGTAACGCCATACGGAGGGCACTGCAGAATTTTGATTGTCACTGAGTCACTGAGTGTCACTGGGCACTTGATTGACCTGCCCTCGTTGTGGTTTACACACATGATTTTCACAACGACGCGATCACGTCCGGAGAGGGATTACCACCGATGGCGCTTTTGAAATGTATTTTGATAGTATCGACAATGAGCGATGATGGGCAGCAATGACAGAGACACCCCACACACACGCACGCACACGCACACACACACACACACACACACACACACACACACACACACACACACACACACACACACACACACACACACACACACAGAGTCCGGGTGCTGAGTAACAAATCATATTAAATAACACTACACCTACGGAGGACAGTCGCATAACGGGATGTGTCAGAGGGGTTTCAACGCCGCATACAACAGTTCACTGTGGCTACAGTTTCAGAGTCCTTGAATTGACACCGAGTTACACCCGACGAATCGGAAACCTCTGTATCAGATCGGCATCATGCAGAGTACGATGTAAATTGTTTGTGGGTCTCAAACGGAAATGGATAGGAACAGCTAAAATAAATATTTTTAAAAAATGCGCAACCAAACATGTGTGTGTGTGTGTGTGTGTGTGTGTGTGTGTGTGTGTGTGTGTGCGTGCGTGTGTGTGTCTTTTGTGAGTTCGTGTTGCATGCTTTTGTTTAATCAGTTTAGTTTAGGCTGTATTTGTGAAGCGCCTTGAGCTCATCTTGTGGGGATACTGCGCTATACAAGAATGTTATTCTTCTTCTTATTATTATAAATATTACCCGGTACCATGACAGAAATGAGGAGAGGGAACTCGCCAAAGTAAACGTGGATATACAGTGATTGGGGATCTACCTCCATTTACGACCAAAGCCTATCAACTGGAGAATGTACTACGTGGGTGAAGGATAGGACAGGCTAGTTTCTATCTGCGTGCAGGACAGGCTACAAATCAACAACACCTTTTCTTGATCTGGTTGATTGTTTGGGGGTGTATTGTCTTTTCCCATCACATACGGGTGATCTCAAAGACGGGACAGCGATGAAAAAAAACAGCATAAAAATACAGTCGGCCTCAGCCGGGATTCGAACTCACGACCTGAGCATTGACAGTCCAACGCTCTACCACTCGGCTATCTCGGATCCTCATTCTTCCGTTGGACTTTCAATGCTCGGGTCGTGAGTTCTAATCCCGGCTGGGGCCAAATATTTGTGCTGGCCTTTTTCTCGTTGCTCCGTCTTTGATATCACCCATACGTGGTGGAAAAGGACGTTAAACTCCCAAACACCCACCCACCATCCGGATCCTCTTCACGGAAGACCAACACAACATTTGTGCTTGAATGAAACAACCATCTAACTTTTTGCCACGCACCAGAAGAACGGCAGTAAAACATTTCCCCCCCTCTTCGACAGGATGATACACTGTGCGGTCCGGCACAGACTTACCCCCCCACACTTAACACGCCCCTACAATACAAATGGGAAATTGGCCTTTGTGGCTATAAGGAATGAGGTGGAGGATTTTTCACAGCGACTCCACCTCCGTCCGAGGGACGAGTTAGCCCGGGTCAGTGGATAAAGGCCCCCTCGCTGAAGAAGACAAACGACCCGGAGCGAGCAGGATTCCGGACCCCATTGACCAAAGAGAACAGACTTTACAACCCATTGATTTGGTCGACACGATTTATCGTGTCTGACATTGGCGTAATGGTCTCCCTCCTCCCCTGTTCTTGTTATTTCGAATCCCCCCCCCCTACCCCCTACATCTTTCTGCTGGTCAATCTACGAGGCTGGGGTACAGTATGAGTAACAGTGTACCATACTCCTTTCCCTTCTCTTCGCCTCCCTCCACATCCCCTCCTCTTGTCCAAGTCTCAACCCCCCCCCCCATTCCTCCCCCTTTCTTGTTAATTCGAACCCCAAATCTTTCTGCTGGTCAATCTACGAGGCTGGGGTACAAGTAACTGTGCAATATTCCTGTCCCAACCCCCTTCTCCTACTCCTCTCCCCCCTTCTTCTCCAAACTTCACCCCCATCCCTTCCCCTTTCTTATTCATTCATTCATTCATTCATTCATTCATTCATTCATTCATTTCGAACCCCATTTTTTCTTGTCAGTCTACTTTTAGCCCCCAAAACTCACTCACTCACTCCAGTCAGTCTACGAAGTTAGGGTAACATATTGTACCACACTCATCCCCGTCCTCCCCTCCCCCCTCTTCACCCCCCCCCCAAGTCTTCTCCAAGCTTTACCCCCCATCCCTCCCCGTTTGATTATCCTTTGGATTTCTCTGTCGTTTAGGAAATTGGCCGAAGTACGTAGCTCGGAATCCTTCATGACAGTCGCCGAAATTTGTGAACGCCCAGAACTTCCGTCAGACTTCATATGCAGGGCCGTGGATGAATCGGCGGTGATTCCGGACAGACCGGGCTGATCGGCAGTCTGATCTTTTGGTAGTTTCGCGATTCGCAAGTCAGAACACTGGAAGACGCCAGCGGACTTAGCTTAGCATAGGGCAGAAAGCTGAATTTGAGAGAGAGAGAGAGAGAGAGAGAGAGAGAGAGAACTGAAAGATGCAAAGCTAGCTCTCTCTCTCTCTCTCTCTCACACACACACACACACACACACACACACACACACACACACACACACACACACACACACACACACACACACACTTTCTCTCTCTCTCATAAATTGACGCCGTCACATAAACCGCACACAGTTCTAATATATGGAAGCCGTAAAATAAGTCGTAGAAAAGCACATGTCTACTTAAGCAAAAACACTTGCGCAGAGAGAGAGAGAGAGAGAGAGAGAGAGAGAGAGAGAGAGAGAGAGAGATGTCAATGTGTGTGATGTACATTCATAATTTATGATGCATCAGCGTCTGGTAGCGTATCACAGCGCGTGATGTATGACAGTGCGTGGTTACAGTGCACTTGCAATACAGTTTTAATTTATCACTTAAGAAAGAGCGACAACGAGCCGTCGTTACGTTTCATGTTTCGAAGGTAATCTGATCATAACCCCCCCCCCCTTCCCCTTCTTCCTCTTGTCAAAATGCAGCGGAGGAAGTTAAGAAGTAGGTCGAAAAGTTAAGCCCGGTTCAGACAGACGTTTTTGACAGACTTCAATTCAATCACCCAACACATCCTTGTGATACCGGCTGGGAATCAAAAATTTATACTGGGTTCTTCTCGGCTGTCTTGTGATTAACATATCAACCTTAACTCAATTCCTACCAAGTATGGGGAGCCGGGGTGGCCGAATGGTAGAGCGTTGGACTCCCGATGCTCGGGTCGTGAGTTCGTATCCCCGGCTGGGGCCAAATATTTGTGCTGGCTTTTTCATCGTTGTCCCGTCTTTGATATCACCCGTATGGGGTGGAAAAGGACGTTAAACACCCAC
>JACVVK020000083.1:632500-670000 GCA_018292915.2 Batillaria attramentaria
AAGAAAAGAAAAAGAAAGAAAGGTATACTGTATTGCTGTTAGTGTGGTCAATGGTCTACACAATCTACAGAAAGTAAAAGCAGTGGTCTTCTATGAGATAAGCAAACTTCGGAAGTGCCAAAAAAAAACAAACAACAACAAACAAACAACAAAACCCCTCAAACAGGCGATATAACTACGGCCTCAGTCAGTTTCGCAAAGACTCCTTGGAGGACTTTCACACGTGACGATGTTGCACGTCTACCAGCGGTTAAATGCACTCCCAGCCAGTTAAATCCGCTCGCCAGGGGCACTGCCGACGCACGCCGTCGTCAAGCCTGTGAACAGAATAGTCCTATTTTTTTCCCTCGCCACGCCACCCAGTCGCCGCTGATCGCGCTTTGTGTATTGTCCAGCGCCAGGCCGGCAGCGCAGTCCTCTCAGTGCACGCTGGTGGCGTGTGAACAGAAAATCCACTGGGCGAGCCGCAGGCGGGTGGGTGGGTGGGTGTTTGAGGTTTTAACGTCCTTTTCCACCACATAGGGTGATATCAAAGACGGGGTAACGATGAAAAAGCCAGCACAAATATTTGGCCCCAGCCGGGATCGAACTCACGACCCGAGCATTAGAAGTCCAACGCTCTACCATTCGACCACCCGGGCTCCCCGGGCGAGCCGCAGGCACTCAGCGTGTGAAAGGCCTCTTTATCTAGAGCACCCAAGGTACCGTAGTCTCCAAGAAAGTCTTTTCTCTTTTAATTTTGACGCCAAAAAGCCACGACAAGGGTGGCGATGGCCAAATGAAACATCCTTGTATCTGACAAAACTGTCTCAGAGCTTCGAAAGCGCCGGTTTTCCATCTCGGCGGCGTTGAGAATATAGATGCTTTAACACTTTCAGCCCTGCCACCGTATCACCTACGCCGGGTCTCACAGACCCTTACAATAATAATGTGCATGTGACCGACTCTCATACGCTCTGCACAGGGGAAGATTTCCCCTATAGGATGCATCCAAAACTTCTTGAGAAATAGGGTTTTGTATGCAAGAGCCCAGCTTTAGATCTAGCACACTTGGGAAAAACTCCCAGGCAGAGAGCGTTATCGCTGTTGAGATTCCATCAGGGCTGAAAGGGTTAAGATGGCGCGTGGTACGGCTGGCCCTATGTCGGACCTCATTAGCCGCGTCTGCCGTTAAACCCGTGCACAGACACACTGTCCGGCCATGCGAAATAGACAGCAGAGGCGTTGTTAAGCACTGCTGGCTGAGATGGACCGGTTAGTGTGGTTCAGTTGTTCTTTACTGCAGATACAGCATGGGCTATATATAGGGCTATACTCCCCAGTCTCGCTATAGTTCAAGTTCAAACTTTATTCAAAAAACAAACAAACAAAAAACCCAAACAAACAAACAAACAAACAAACAAACATTTGTGGGTACATGGAAAGCTCTTAATGCGAATACAATAGATCATAGTCTTTGGATACAGGTCCAGTCTCCTGTGCAAACAGGAAGAGGGTGAAGTCAGATGGCTCAAGCAGCTGAGCGTGGGACTTGAGATCAGAGAGTTGTGGGTTCCAAACCGGACAGGGCCAAAGACGTTTTTTGGTTGTTGTTGAAAGAAATTTTTTTTATTTGTTCCTCGCCGCCCGCACTTACCCTCCCCACCCCCGTGAGGAAAAAGAGAGAGAGAGAAAAGGTTCCGTTATATTTGTCTTTGATTAAGTTTGCAACAAAACGTTCCATGAAACCCACATTACGACCACCGAGTGTTCTCTCCAGATATTTCTGGAAACAACAACTACTCCTACTGAACCGCTGAACTCATTCAGTCTTGAGATTTTCATGGTTCTTAAAACGGGACCGAATGTCACCCCCGTAAGCGTTCGTGGAAGACCCATCCCTACAGATACTCATCAGTTGTTCGGGGACCGGACCTGCGATCGCACACATGACGGCGAAGGCGGAGTGGCGCCGCAGAAGCGGTGGTAATGTTCCGGGGTAGATAAATCTATTAACAGGATTGACGTGGCGGATATGGGCGGTAGTGGCCCGGGGACACTCCTTCAATCCCTTCCCAGTGATACCTACCATACCCCCCCCCATCCCCCTCGGCATGCTCCCCAGTCTCATCATCTCAACGGAGATGACCGAAGAGTTAAGGATGGGTTGTAAGGCAGAGAAATGGTCAGCAGAGGCGAATGAGGTGACATGCAGGGAACTGGAAGGATTCTAGCTGAACATTAACATTAGTAGTCGATGAGAGTCGGTGTGAAGGGGGATGGGGGTGGGGAATTGGCAAGGGGGGGGGAGGGAGGGTGGCGTGGGCCAGAAGGAGTTCGTAGAATTCGAACAGTTCAACATCAGTAGCCAGTGACAGAAAAGAATGATTATTTTTTTGGTTGTTAACAGGCACCAAACACCAATCGCAGCTTTGTAACGAAACTGACGAAATCAAACCGCCGGTACTTCCAAACTGCGGTAACTATCTGCCTTTACCTGGGGATGGGGACAACCGGTCTCCGGTTTGAATATTGAGGTAAAGCTGGTACAGACCTGAATTTATTGCCCTCGTCTTTCAAACACATTTTGTGTTTGACTATTACTGACCTAAGACGTTAACTGGAAAACTCACACACACACACACACACACACACACACACACACACACACACACACACACACACACACACACACACACACACACACACACACACACACACACCTTGCCTATGCCATTTAGTACCAATTGCTGATTATCATTTATCAAGGGGAGTCTGGTTGATCTCCGGAGGGGCGTGGGTGGTTTTCAAATTTTTACAGGCCTTTTTCAGCGGCCCCGTCTTTGAAATGACCCTCGCAGTGGACAAAAGTCGTTAATGAAACTCCAAACACATTGAAAAAAACACCCCAATGATTGGTTGGGTGGCGTTTCATCGCGGCGACGCGCTTCCCCCCGGTGGGGTGGGAGGGGGAGGGGGGGATCAGCCCAAATTTCCCGAAAGGGACAATAGAGTAGTTAAAAAAAAAACCCAAACCCCCAAACAACCCATCCATCCACCATACGTAAAAATACAAGACAAAATGCGCGTCCCATAACTATGCTATTTCTAACAGCACATGGCGGTGGCTGGAGGTCTCGGCGGAACCCCACTTGCACATGACAAAGAGGAGGCCGGAGCAGTGACAGGACCTAAGGGAGGTGCTAGATTGATGTCGATCTGGATGCAGAGGATGATGATGTCCATTTTGCCTAGCACTCGGGACACGAGAGTTCATCTGGAAATTGCGGCCTTTGGACGCGTCAGTGATATGTACTCATTCATCATCCTAGCCTCCGGGGCTGAAGAGGATTTATGTGAGTAATGTGGGGAGTACATCCTCCGGAAAACTTGAAAACAACAACAGCAACCCAATAAAGTGGGCGATAAAACAAAAGAGAAAAACGGAACTGAATGGGATTAGGTTGCGTAGTATCGCACACGCTGGCTCTTTGTGTCATCAACCAGAATTAACGATGGTTCATTTGTGAAGTTCATTACCTGTTTGTGTTTATGCTGTGATACTTATCTCTTAATTTGTCTCGTTGTAATTGTTATTTATTTTTACGCATTTTTTTTTTGGTAATCGGGAGTTCCTCAAATTAGTATGAAGGTGCAGCGTCTCCTGCATGTCGAAGGTTTATACTGCCCTGTCGACCAGTTTGCATCAAAATCCAAAGTTAAAGTTTTTTTTTTTTTTTCAAGTAGTGCAGACACACTGAGCCGCGAAATAGTCTTTGTTACTTGCGCGGCGTTAAGCACTAAAAGCTCACTCACTCACTCTTAATTTCATTTTATCTCGTGCCAAAGTGCCGAAGGCAATTTTCTGGTTAATATTTAACTGGACAATAAACATGTTTGTATTTGTATTTGTTTAAGATTGTATTTAGATTTACTTCATTACATTTTTTTAAAGTTTCGCTCTGATAATCCCCAGCAACAACTGAAAGTAACTGGGTGGTCGATTGCGTTGGGGGGGGGGGATGGTTTGAATCACGATGGGATAACATCAAAGATGGAAGACAATTTTTGGGTTCCAGCGGGGGAATCGAACTAGCGGACCGAACATTTACAGTCCAATGTTGCACCTGATTGGTTATTTCGCCCCTCGCCCCTCCCCAAGCATCCCCAACACTCCCCATCCCCAGCACACCCTCCCCCAACACCCCCCCCCCCAATTACAATTAAGTGTGGGTTTACAAATCATCCCAGTAGACTGAAGAAGTACATGACCCCCCCCCCCCCCCCCTTCACACACACACACACACACACACACACACACACACACACACACACACACACACACACACACTGGACACTTGACACTCCGCCTGGCCTACTAAGCTATACCCCAACCTCCCCCATGCCTGCCCACCCTCCTGTCATCTGTACGTAAACTGTTCACGGCCGGAAGGCGCCACTACCACCAGTTTTGATTAATACTCTCTGGTCAGAACGGTTCTCCAGAATAAATGGCGCAGCCGCTTGTACTTAATGTAGTTAGCCCACTGCCGCCGGAAGATTTAAAGGACAGGAGAGGTGTTGCTGGGGCTTGTCTCCCGTCCCTCTGGGATGACTGCCCAGTTCAGCCCTTGTATCAATACAGCATGCCGGGCGAAATCCAGCATATAACAAGGAAAGAGGGTGCGATATCACACAGCACGTTCAAGATGACTGGCTGTAACGCAGGATGGGATAAACAAAGTTTTTTCGTGTGCTATGTTTTGAAAAAGGAAAAAAGGAAAAGGAAAGACAGGCCAAGAAATATAATCAAAGCCATGACAACTTTTTTTTTTTTTTTTTTGGAGAAAACATCGTATAGCCGTCCACCAGGGGAAGAGGGTGCGATATCACAAACAACATTCACGATGATTGGCTGAAATGCGAGACTGGATAAACAATAGTTTTATTGTGCTTGTGTTTGTTGTTGTTGTTCTTGAAAACATAAACCTGTTTGAGATCTGGTCATGAGAACGGAATTTACTGCCAGGGCGTTTGAAGAGATCATAAAACCAACAGGCTGTTATTTACATTCGTGGTTTGAACGCGGGATCGTATTTATGAAGCACGTTTCGCCAGGATAAACGTCTTCAGATCTAAACGGACGCATAACAACGGGAAAACCTGGTCCAGCTACACTGAATAAATCAGTCTGAAACGGAACATCATCTCTCAGCTGATATCTACATTCGGCCCTTTCATCTATATTTCTTCTGTTTTAACCACTCACTCACGTCTGCACAACCAGTGGTTACGAAATTATGTAATGCTGGGCACATGCTGCGAACTGGTTTATAGCGCTGAGGAGATGATAAGTTGCAATATTTGCTGTATATGCGCTTAGTATTTATTTTTGTTTGACCTAGTTGTAATTGCTATTAGTTTTCTACGCTATTGTAATATGGAGTTCGAGAAATTAGCCTGAATTAGAATCGTAAATTAGAAATCGTCTCCTGCATGTCCTGGGTTTATACTGCCCCACAGACCAGTTTGCATCAGCTGTCCAACGTTACATTTTTTTCCCACATAGTGCAGGCACACTTAGCCGCGAATTAGTCTTTGTGGGCTGCGCGGCGTTAAGCCTCAAAAACTCACTCACTCACTCTGAAACGGAACAAAATCGATATCATTATTATCTAACCTCGCTTTTCTTTCCTTCTTTGTTTCTTTTGACTGACAAAGGGAGAAACAGGCTTACGTGAGTTCAGTGACAGACTGACTGAGAACTGACCTGACTGTACTCGAGGGAAGAAAATTACCCCTCAACACCATGTTGAAAACTAATTAAGAGACAGACTTAACGAAGTTAGAGTGATTTAGATAATTGGCTCCGTGATTGGTTTAGGTCTTACTTGATTTTTTTGACTGATTAGTTAGTTGTGGTTGCTTGACCGGGTGAGTGAACGAATCGCTTAACTTGACAGAGGATAGCTAATTTATCGTGAGTGCTTGACAAATCAATGAGTCAAGAAAATTTTATTTTTACAATGGTTGAAGCAAATTTAACATTTACGGTCAGTTTGCATACCTGCCGCTGCTAATACTACAAAATCTGGCTACAAAGTCTAAAGTTAAGTGAAAAAGGTAAAAAAAAAATCCAGAAAAACCAGCCAACCAGCACGCACACACACACACACACACACACACACACACACACACACACACACACACACACACACACACACAGAGCTGACCCTTCGCACCACGTGATTGCGAAGTGTTGATGTTCGGTGTGTCAGTGACAGAGTGCGCGTGATGAACGCGAGCGTGCGTTTGGGTTCAGTTCGCGGCTCTTTGAGCCAAAGAACTGGGTAAAACGCCTGCATAATACACATTCTTCTTCTCTTGATCATTGTTATTACAAGCAGTAGAAGCGACTTACCTGGGAGAATCACTTTTCAATGTACTATCTTCCCAAGTGTCGAACTGTCTTTTGCCATATCCGTGTGCGACGCGGCTGGCCGAGTTGATCCGGAAACCCCTCTTCTGCCGACTGTGACTTCTGCTGGGGAGAGCTTCGCTAAGGGCGATAACTAGCAGTCCGACTAGCACCAGGGATAAAGCCCGCATCATTTTGAGAGGTGGTTGTGTTCGGTTCAGTTGTTCCTGAAAATACAAAAAGAGAAGAAAAAAATTCACGTGTTAAAATCTGAAATCCAAACTGAATACCATTGCAAATTTTATTGCAAAACAGAATATTCGTGAATGTTACTTGTGGTTCTAAGAACAACTTTTGTTCACACGAAACTGCTAGGGTGTTTGAAGGCAACCTAGAGTGCTCAAATGACATAGCGTGATCCCTTCTTCCTGTTCAAATGCAAAATTTTGGGAAATTACGCAAAATCAGCAGAGAGTCAAGTCAATAGTCGAAGTGTTTATTTCAAAACCCCGTTGGGGGTACATGAAACGAGAAATTAACATATAAATCAAGCGCACCACACCGGCCAACATACATCGTGATCGCTCGCACACAAGTTTTACAGGACTCACGCATGTATGCATACATACATACATACATCCATACATACTGCATACAAATATACATAATGGAAGAGAGAGAGAGAGAGAGAGAGAGAGAGAGAGAGAGAGAGAGAGAGAGAGAGAGAGAGAAAATCATTGCAATCTTCCATCTTCAGGCGCCCGCCCGGAGCCGACTAACAACACGACCTTTCAGTAGGACACTAGAACTAGACACCAAAGCTTGCCGAACAAGTTTGCATTTCAGTTTCAAACTCCTGGCAACACTGTTTGTTTGGGGTAAAAAAACGGACTGAAACTAATCATCGGCTTTAATGCCGTTTTCATTCAGGTGCCACTGTTTTTTGTTCCCAAAGTAGGTTCCAGTGTCTGCGTCAGACCACTGTTACCTTTCCAAGAAAGCGCAAACCTCCATTCATAGGCGATGTCAACTTTGAAACTTTCATTCGAAGCAAATTTACAGAACTACGATCAAGTTCGTGTTTCATGATGAAACATTGAAACCGATGTCCAAGTGGATAGAAAAGACACTTTCATTAAAAGAGCTGTAAAAGAGAGAAAAATCATACTTCTCGTGTAATCATGTTGGCGGAAATTTCCCAGAGAAAGCAATTTCCCTTACTGTGTGCATACGAGAAAATCCGAAGTGAAACAAAATCCTACGTAATTATCACGAAACACATTGTTTTGACGTAGTTTGTTTCTGTGCCCTACAGAAGAGCTGAAAGGCAATACACTGCTCATGAACTGAATCTCCTTTATGGACGAATTAGTTCAATTAAATCGAAGGAACGTCGCTGTCATGGTTGTGGGTCCCATTTCCCATTTGGGGCGGTCGGTGGTCTAGTGGTTAAGAGACTCGTCACCAACGTGAGAAGTCAGGGGTTCGAGTCCCACTCGGCGCGAAGAATTTTTCCTTCTCGTATGTGGCACCGTTCAGTCGGGCCGATCATCGGGGGTTCTCTCCGGGCACTCCGGCTTCCTCCCCCTCTGCTTTGGAAATTATTCAGCCCACCAAATTAAAAAATGCAATTCTAAATTCCGAAATTCAAATAGCTGAGCTGACCCTTCGCACCACGTGATTGTGATGTGTTTATGTCCAGTGTGTGAGAGACTGCGTGTGATTCACGTGAGCGTGCGTGTTGGGTTCAGTTCGCGGCGCTTTGAGCCGATTCATGAAATTGGGTAAAGCGCCTATACAATACTCATTATTATTATTATCATTTCCCCGACAACGACTTTGAGTAATTCCTTTGAATAATGAATTAGTCTTAGCATTAACTCTTAAAAGCTCATGCAATAAAATCACATTTTTACTTGAAATCTTCAGATCGCCAGAAGCCACTTGAAGCCACTATTACGCAGTCTGCAGCAGTCTCGCGGAGGATATGGCTCACGCCTTGCGTGGCAGTGGCTTGAAATGGCTCCTACTGGTGTGCAGTGGCTTGTTCTTTTGAACAAGTGTTATCATGTAGCGGGCAGGGGGTGGTCGTGCTCAAGCTCTTAAGATTTAACCCCCCCCATTCCCCCCCTACCCACCCACCCACCCACCCACTTCTACGCCCATTCAAAATAAATTCTATTCTAAACTCTGAAACCTAAAAACCTTGTTTTAGAAGAAAAAAAAAAACAAAACAAGCAAAAACAACTTTTTGCTAAAATGCTGAAACATCTGCGCACCTGGACGAATAGGGCAGGATCTTATTTCGTTTTCATCTACAATGGGTCATAATATCTAATTTTACAGACCACCCACACGTATCCAATGTGAAGAAGTATGGGGACAAAAAGTTGACTCCAGATCTGTGCACCGGAGATTGCAACTCGAACCGTATTAATGTTACCTTTCCAAGTAGTTTCCTGATACATATCATATTTTGTTTTTGAACACAGCTGCAGCTAAAAACAACAACAACAACACACAACAACATGGAACTTGAGCAAAATGCAAACAGGAGCAACAACAACTACAAAACAAACTAAAACAAAAACAACAACAACAAAACATAAAGGTAAGGCGTTTGTGTTGGATCTCACCAAGTAAGGGAGACAATTTTCACCGCCACCATACAGACACCGCAAGCCCACACACAAACTGTGCGCTGAAATTTATCTATCCTAGTGGATTAAAGACAACCCTTATGTTGGTTTGATTTATTTTGATTATGTACTAGTCCTTGTAATACTTACCAAGTGTGTGCGTGCGTGCGTGCGTGTTTTCATACTGTGGGGACACCACTAGCTAAACACCTTTTGTCCACATGTGCCTTTAAACAACGCACCACGGGAAGACCATTAGCTAAAAACCTTCTTGTTTCTGAGCTTGGGAAGATCACCATGGGAATATCACTGACCTCTTGGGGTGGGAATGGGGGGTGGGGGAGGGGGGAAATAAAAATCTCCAGATCATCTACCTCACGCTGGGAACATCAGCACACACAGAGTACCATCTGACCTATAAGCTATCTCTTAATTACACACGCCAGTCAACCAGAGCGGTCTCAGTGAGGTGCCTGAGAAGTTTGGAGAAGCCAATTTAGGTGTTGCGACCGATAAAGGATTCGACCTTAAACAGAAGCAAACCAAAGGGACAGATTCTGAGAGACGGGTCTCGTAGTGGGTCCAGCCTCTTGACTGGTGGAGTCGTTGGGTGACGCGGTAAGACTATGGGAGTGGCAGAGGTGAGACTGACAACACATGGGCAGGCTGTCACAGATAATGGGTGGACAACTGCGATGGCGATTTGTGACTGGCAGGTGTGCCGCGTATTGACAGTCCGACATGCGACAAGTCCACGTCTTCTGGAAAAAGGGGCCTGAGCGACCTGGGTTTTGTTAGGCGTTTAAGCTCTTCTTCGTGATTGCAATAGGAGCAGCTAAAGGCTTAATGAGCCGGACTGTAACGCTACAATAGTTGCTGTCATATGGTTTGGCTGGCCACGAGGTGTAGCCAAAATGGACGGAGTGCTACTCCGTTTCAAATGTGTCAATGTTGATTGCTTTACTCTCTCTCTCTCTCTCCCTCTCTCTTTCTGTTTGTCTGTCTGTCTCTCTCTCGCTCTCTGTCTGTCTGTCTGTCTCTCTCTCTCTCTGAACCATGCTAAATTACTCGTTATCAGATGGCACTATGACATGTTACCTTTTTACAAGTGATGTTGTATACTACAATTTCAAACACCATGCTATCCACTTCTTCACCTATTTTCCGACGTGTTTCCTTAGAATCTCTTGCGCTTCTTTCTATCTTTGCATGTTTATTTTGTTTCTATTTTCTTATTAGATTTACTCCTTTTGTGCCTGGTATACTTTTTGTTATGTTAGCCTCTATTTTTTTTTTATTGTTTCTAGATTAGCAGGACAGCTTGTAAGATAGGCAGACCATGCCTACAAGTCTTTATCCTGAAATAAACGCCTCAGTCAGTCAGTCTCTCTCTCTCTCTCTCTCTCTCTCACATTATGCTTAAATATAAAAAAAAAAATTAACAAATATGAGCATGATGAGCATGCACACGTCTTTGTATTGATGAAACGCGTTAGTGAAAGTCGCCTGGTCGCCTATCGCTGACGCCAAAACTGTGACAGAAACCGTTTCTGACGCCAAAACTGTGACAGAAACCGTCTCTGACGCCAAAACTGTGACAGAAACCGTTTCTGACGCCAAAACTGTGACAGAAACCGTTTCTGACGCCAAAACTGTGACAGAAACCGTTTCTGACGCCAAAACTGTGACAGAAACCGTTTCGTCGAGAGTACCTGTTGATACACAACGGATTAAGATTTGTTTTCTTTCTCTGTTTTAGTCTTTGCCACACGGGGCGACTGCAAGTTGTTCTCCTTTCAAATATCCCCCGTTTTCTCGGCGACAAGGCTTCTAAAATTTTCCGCTGTTTGTACAAGAACGGCTTTTCACACGCCAAATTTGTCTCCATTTATTTTTAAGAAGTTTTCAAGGGTCTTTGGGTCTTTAGGGGTTTAACGTCCTTTTCCACCACACACGGGTGATATCAAAGACGGGACAACGATTAAAAAGCCAGCACAAATATTTGGGATGCGAACTTACGATCCGAACATTAGAAACCCAACGCGGAAAGTTTTCAAGTTGCCAAAAAATGTTCCGAAAAATCTGAAGAAGTGCAAGGAACTCGGTGTAGAGGGCAGTTCTTTGATGCAACCGCGGATAACACAAAGACTGAACGAAACTGCACGGTCAACTGGTGAACAGGAGAATCTGAATTTTCGCCGTTTCGAAGAACCCGTCTCGTATTCAGAAATTTACTTATCATTAAAGATCTTTCGAGCGTAGAGGCGCAAGCGAAACTGTTCCAGAAAATGTACGCTGGCTCGTGCAAGGCCTAGCAAACATGGAAACAGCGATTAAAAAAAAAATCTGGCCGCAAAATAGTTGTCACCAAAAAAAGACTGACTGGAAAAAAAATCTATCGAGAAAACTGGTCATGTTTCTGCATTATCATGTGCCGAAAAGAGCTTATACTCCGGAGACATTTTCTGCAGCAGGGAGTAAACAGCATGGGAAGCATTTTGTCCATTGTGTTTCCCCTTTCCCACTTGTCATATCGTCCAGATGTGCAGATTGAATTTGAGAATAGATTCTTTTGTCAAGTCGCCAGAGTTAGGACGTGCACTATCCCCAGTAATGCTATTAGGTGCTGAAGGCACAAAGTGTCAGCGGAAGCCCCAAGAGGCCTTCAGAAACATGTTTCATTCCAAATTAAGTTCTTTTTATTGCTAAGGGGCCCGTCGCAAAGCTGTCTTTTCCGCTTAAGACCTCTTGATCTTGTTCCGCAAAGAGAGAGAGAGAGGGGGGGGGGGGGAGAGAGAGAGAGAGAGAGAGAGAGAGAGAGAGAGAGAGAGAGAGAGCGAGCTAGGATTTTCCGTTGTTGCAGTTATTTGATTATTTTAGCGTTTTTAAAGGCTGTTTCGAAAGGTTTAGTGTTGTTGTTGTAAAACACGTTGTAGCCACGAAAGGTTGCTCGCACGAGAGAGAGAGAGAGAGAGAGAGAGAGAGAGAGAGAGAGAGAGAGAGAGAGTATTAGAAATCTTCCCTAACTGTCTTTCTTAGACCGGACGCGCTCTTTTTCACTTGATTTTTTTTTTTTTTGCTTTTTCGCCCCAACAAACCGTTGAGCGCTTTTAGTTCTACTTCCCTTCAGTCGCTGTAGACTATACCGCCTTGGTGTGTTAATAGTGTTTGTTTTTATTCTCTTTTTTCTTTTTCAGTGTGTTTGTTCGTTTTGTGTTACTATTCGTTACTGTCTTGATATTTTAAAGTCCATTTGGTTTTTTGGGTTTTTTTTTTGGTCGATATTAAGACAGAAGTGCTTGAACAACTCTATATCTAACTTTCATCATTATCGTCCTTCCCCCCCCTCTCTCTCTCTCTCTCTCACACACACACACACACACACACACACACACACATACACACACACACACACACACACACACACACACACACACACACACACACACACACACACACACACGTGAAACACCAAGTTGATAGAAAGTTTTTGACTTTCGCCCAGGAAGTTTGCTACGGTAATGTTTCACTTATTTAGTTTAGTATCCCCGCCCTCCCTGAACCCAGCCTCTCCCCCCCCCCCACCTCCCCCCCCCCTATTTTTTTTTATTTCTTTGTTTTGCAATTTATGTTTCAGGTAGCTTCTTGTAACGGTTGCACGACAGACCTTTGTATTTCAAAATGTGCCCCGACATCTCAGGTGACCCTTCCACGGATCGCTTTCTTCTGTCCTGATGAAATAACACGTTGTTCGCCAAAGACACGTATACCTTCGTGTGCGGCATTGCTGTGCAAATATTTCTGCTGTCACCCTGGGGGGGGGGGGGGGGGGGGAATGTGATCTGCACTTCTTGGGTTGCTAACCCCTTTGTTTTTTTCTTCTTCTTCTTCTCATGAAAGGGTTATTGCCATGTTCACTAGGTTTCACATCAGCCAACTTATGAGTGAGCTTGGTGAGTGCGCCTGTACGCTCGAAACGTCTTAACCTTCGGACGACGTCGTGGGTAAAAAGTTGCACACACATTGCTTTAGATGAACGTATCTCGGTCAGTATTTATGTCACACCTTTGAAATTTCATGACTTTGTCAACAAATGGTTTGACTATGTTCATGCCAAAAATTGTGTTGTTTAACTTGTAATTAGCAGAGTAATTAAAGAATAAGTTGTGAATTGCCTATATAAAAACTATGGGTGATTTGTTTCCCACGATGTAGGACTAGGAATAAGTTGAAATTTACCTTTCTAAAAACCATGGGTAATTTGTTTCCCACGACGTAGGACTAGGAATACGTCGAAAATTACCTATTTAAAAACCATGGGTAAGTTGTTTCACACGATGTAGGACTCGTTTTTTAGCGACGTAGCCGGAAGGTTAAAGCCCCTGTGTTCCTAACGCCGATGAGATGAAACAAGTGTGACTTTCGAAGCTCCAAGGTTATTTGCATTGTCATGGTGCTGGAGTCATGACGCGAAATGACGTGAGAGTGTGCGAGAGAATGGCGGATGAGTGAGCGAGTGCATGTGCAGTGATGTTGCCAGGATTTTTTTCTTCGGCGATTTAGCCGAAACAGCCATGAAAGTTTCGGCTTTTTACAGAAAGTTTCGGCTCTCTCTGCCGAAGCAGTTTCACAAGTATTTCGACTAGATTCCCTGCTGTTACGTGCTCCCTCCACCTCCATGAATTAAAGATGTTCTGTAGATACATATCCTCACCGAAAGTTGCGTTTTCTTGGAAATTAGTCCAGCCAGCACAGGAAACTCGCAGAAACGGACATAATCGAGCCGATTCACTGTGACTCGTGAAAACTTCGGCTCGGCCAGCCGACATGACAGACAGATTATCGACTTTTTCAAAACAAAGTCGGCTTTTAGCCGAGATCCGACCCCAAACGACATCCCTGCATGTGTGTGTGTGTGTGTGTGTGTGTGTGTGTGTGTGTGTGTGTGTGTGTGTGTGTGTGTGTTTTCTTCAATGGAGTAAACTTCGATCATCCCGGTACGAACTCTTCAGTCTGGTAATTGCACGTCATCGTTCGTGTTCGTTTCGTGCATCAGTGGTGTGAGTGCGTGAGTATGCGTGGATGGCTGACTGATTGCACGGGTTGCTTTGCTCCGCCTCAACGGGCCATACACTACATCCTGACAGTAGCAACACATGGTTACCTTGGTGTAGTCGTCCCCGGGCGCCGAAACGACTACATTTGCCAGATAGAAGGATGTTTCCTTTGACCATCGCGACCGTTTTCTTTGTGACTTTGTGGCTTCTAATATTTATGAGAAATACGACTTTCTTTGAGCCTACCTTCCGTTCCTGAACAGACTGGGACCCGAGAAATCATCTAACTATCGCCAGCAGTCAGCGCCATCTGGCTGGTCTTCAAGTCCGCAACCAAGTAACGTCGTCTGCTCAGTACGCGGTACGCTTCTGCGTACACACGACAACATAAACGCCAACCAGAGTTACCACAATGGTTTCAGATGCTATATGCAGACTTCAACATAAGTCAAGGACCACCATGACAGACAGGTCTAATTTTTAAGAATTCACAAAAAAATAGAGATCAAGGAATCTTTCAAAATGTTTTTTTTTTTGCTGTGAAAGTGTTAAAGGGTTAACAATGCATCCTGCAAAGCTTGCTGAAGCTGAAAACCCACCATGTGCTGCACGGACATCTTTCAGGAATTTTAGCCAAATTTGCAAGTGGTCCTTGACTTATGTTGAAGTCTGTATTTTGTCCCAAGTGACTGATTCTGATGTACGGATTAAGCGCAGTCTATGAAAAAGATTTCCACAGCGTTGATGTATGCCTGACAGACGTATTGACGTAAATGAATGATTAGTAGAGCTCGGAATGCGAGACAGTGCCGTCTACAGGCTTTGCGAAACGGCGAAAATTCAAATTCTCCGACTCAGCAGCTGACTGTGCCGCAAGCTTTTCGCTCGGTCCTTGTGTTAGCCAACTCTGGCACGACACATGCGAAGAGGTCCTTGGCAAGAGAAAGACCCAACACAAGGAATGGATCTCTGCTGATACCATCCAGAAGCTGGAAGTTAGGAAAAAGAAGAAAACTGCACTGAACACGAGCCGAACAAGAAGAGCTAAGGCAAAGGCACAGGAAGAATACACAGCAGCTGACAGAGAAGTGAAGAGGAGCACCAGAAAGGACAAGAGGGACTACATCGACGACCTGGCCAATCAAGCAGAGGAAGCAGCTGGACAAGGGAACCTAAAAGACCTGTACCAGGTGACCAAGAAGCTCGCGGGCAAATTTCAGCAGACAGACAAACCAGTGAAGGACAAGAACGGGCACCCACTGACAACAACTGAGGAACAGCTGAAGCGATGGGCAGAACACTTCAGGGAGCTGTTAAATCGCCCCATCCCTGAAACACCACCAGACATCCCGCCAGCTGAGACAGAACTACCCATCAACTGCGACAAGCCCTCTAAGGCGGAGATCAGGAAAGCCATCATGACACTGAGAAATGGGAAAGCTGCAGGGCCGGACGAGATACCAGCAGAAGCCATCAAAGCAGACACAGAGACAGCCGTCAACATGCTGCACAGCCTATTCAGCAAGATCTGGGAGAAGGAAGAGGTGCCAGCCCAGTGGAAAGAAGGGATCGTCATCAAGCTGCCAAAGAAAGGGGACCTCAGGGACTGCAGCAACTACCGAGGGATCATGCTCCTGTCAGTGCCAGGCAAGGTTCTCAACAGAATTCTACTGGAGAGGATGAGGGAGGCAGTCGACCCTATGCTCCGAGACCAGCAGGCGGGCTTTCGCAGGAACAGGTCCTGCGCTGACCAGATCGCCAGCCTACGCATCATCGTTGAGCAGTCACTGGAGTGGAACTCCCCCCTCTACATTAACTTCATAGACTATGAGAAGGCCTTCGACAGTGTAGACAGAGAGGCGCTGTGGAAGCTGCTAAGGCACTATGGAGTTCCCGGGAAGATCATCTCCCTGATCCAGTGCACCTACAAAGACATGAGCTGCAGGATTGCCCATGCCGGCCAGTTGTCAGAAAGCTTTGAGGTGAAGACCGGAGTCCGCCAGGGATGCCTGTTGTCCCCGTTCCTCTTCCTCCTGGTCATCGACTGGATCATGAAGACCACCACAACAGGCAGGAAAAACGGGATACAGTGGACACTCTGGACGCAGCTGGATGACCTCGACTTTGCGGACGACCTGGCGCTCCTGTCTCATAGCCACAGCCAGATGCAGGACAAGACTACATGCCTGGAAGCCACATCAGCCGGAACAGGGCTCAAGATCAACAGGAGGAAAACCGAGCTGATGAAGATCAACACCACTGCCAACACACCAGTCACAGTCGGTGGAGAGTCCATCAGGGAGGTAGAGTCCTTTGTCTACCTGGGGAGTGTGGTTGATGGACAGGGAGGCACAGACCGAGACGTCACAGCCAGAATCGGCAAGGCAAGAGCAGCAATGGTCATGCTGAAGAACATCTGGGCATCCAAAGTTGTCAGCATAAGAACCAAACTTCGCATCTTCAACTCCAACGTGAAGTCAGTTCTGCTCTACGGATGCGAAACATGGAGGACAACGAAGACGATGCAGCAGAAGATCCAGTCATTTCTCAACACCTGTCTGAGGCGCATCTTCAACATCCGATGGCCAGAGAAGATCCGGAACGAAGAGCTGTGGGAGCGAGCAGGGCAGGAACCAGCGGCCAAGCAGATCCTGCGGAGGAAGTGGGGCTGGATTGGACACACCCTCAGGAAGCCAGCATCCAGCACCACACGCCAAGCCCTGACATGGAACCCACAGGGGAAAAGGAAGAGAGGCCGGCCTCGCAACAGCTGGAGGCGGGACACTGAGGCAGAGTTATATAAGCAGGGGACCAACTGGACTGGAGTGGCAAGAATAGCCCAGAACAGAGTGCGATGGCGAAGGGTTGTCGATGGCCTATGCTCCACGTGGAGCCAGGGGCCTAAGTAAGTTGTGTTAGCCGCGTCACGTGTACCCTTTCCGTGGGCTCAGCGCCAACGTGTGAGACGCTGTCACTGTGCAGGTGTCTATGTGGTACGATGGTAGACGTCACGACAGGAGCTCAGAACGATGTGTTGGCATACAAATACAACAACAACGGCAACAACAAAAATTGGGCCTTTAACAGAAACTCTCAGCGATATCAAGTCTCTTGGAAAATTGGAAGAAAGTCTTTTAAATTACAAGGAAGTCAGAAATGGAGCTGTTTTTCCCCTCTCTCATATCCACCCACGTCTCCTAGCATCGATCAGGGCCCGTCTTCCGAAACTTATCTTTAAATGAGTCGGCACATAAATTTGACTCTATTTGGTGTGGAAAAATCCCCAACCAAATCCCTGCCCACCAGGGTAGTCGAACCGACCGAAGCCTGTACGGGAAACTTAAACGAAATCGAATATTCCATTTTTTTTTCTTTGCAATGCTAGCAGCGACCACCTATGCCCTTATATCTCTGTCGTCTGCTAGCTCTTGTGCCAGCCGCGCATGAATACAAGTAGTCCACATTGCCAGGCTCATTTGTCACTGTTTTCACTATTATCTGGCATGAAACTTATTCACAAAGCCAACAAACAGCCCAAGATTGCCTTTTTTATACTCTGCACACAAATTTAAAAAGGGGCCAAAAATATGTACCAGCCGGTATGTTTAGCGGGATTGTTACAACATTCCCCGGAAGCTGTTAGTGGCGTGTCACGGCTTGGGTGGACAGTCGCTGCTGACTCGATCCACCCCGAGCCTGACCCCGCTCCAAATTGCCCTCATCATCCGTCCTTTCCTTTCCTTTTTTTCTTTAACCCTCCTCCAGAGGCCTCGACACGATCAGATAGCTCTCCACGCCAGCCGCTGACGGGTTTAACACAGCACTGAGTAACAACTTTTGCTGCCGTCAGGATGAATAATGTCAACACACACTCAAACGGCCATCGACGGGGAGAGAGAGGGGGGGCGGTGACTGTATGGAGAGAGAGAGAGAGAGAGAGAGAGAGAGGGGGGGGGGGGAGAAAGAGAGGGAGGGGGAGACCGGTGACTGTGTGGCATGGCAGGAAAAAGCCGCGCTTCGGTTAATGTCGTTTAAACCGGTCCACCGAAGCCTTCGAAGGTCTCGCCATCCTCGGTCGCCGAAGGGTTAAAAAGCGTTTGGGGTTTCCCCTCGCTCGAGATGTGATTAACTCATTGCCGCAGTTGAGAAAATTGCAGCCATAAAGTCAATCTGGCGCAGGAAGGGACCGACAGCAGGGGCTGTTACACCGCGATCCAATTGCACGTGAAGCATGGGCAACGCCGCAGGGCGCTTTCCGACACGGGCAGCGTCTTCTGACAAGACTGAGCCCCAAGACCTGAAACACACGTCGCAAGCCTCTCGCCTTCAGCATCCGGTACTGACTTCCAGGGCACGAACCTTGCACTTTTACTCCGCTGTGGGTGGGCGTAGGTGAGGCGCCAAGTCCTCTGATTGGCTGGGATGGTAAACCACAGGTGGGGTTTTTGTACTCCAAGACTTTGGCTAAAGAAACCAGAGTGGAAACTGGAAAGCATACTAACGACTAACATGGTCGAAATGTAATGCTCAGGCGATAAATCAAAGTTAAGAAAACCACACGCTCGAACGAGATGTACGACCATCTCGTGAAGGACCTAATTGCGTTGTTGGCGACCACTGAAGCGCCCACGATGTACTGTGCGTTGTTGACGACCATGGAAGCGCCCACGCTGTACTGTGAAGGTGACGCAGTACATGTTGCTTCAGGCGGAGGTCAGCGATCGGGCTCGTAAAGCTGTGACCAGTCAGTTCGTACGCAATGCACGCACCCACATGGGTTTTTTGAGCCTATATGAATAACTGGAGCTTTGGCGGGAGTTAAAAATTGTGCATAGAAACAAGAAGTTTTTACCACTCCGATATATACGTCCTTTTTTGTGTGGACTCGTCTCTGTATTGGGGGTGGGTGAGTCGGTGTTTTGTGAGTTTAACGTCCTTTTCCACCACGTATGCGTCATATCCAAGACGGGGCAACGAGAAAAAGGCCAGCACCAATATTTGGCCCCAGCCGGGATTTGAACTCACGACCCGAGCATTGAGAACCTAACGCTCTGCCATTCGGCTATCCCGAAACGTTGACCCGTGCCGTCCTTTGTGAAAAGTTAAGTGGTTTCTGTCCCTTTTATGTCGCTTTTATTTGTTTAACTTGTAACCACTTCGCAGTCATTACCGTTTCCTTTTCTACCATAAGTCAGCTAGTGTTGCGGACACAGCTAACCGCTGAGTCGGGGAATTTGAATTCTCGACGTCTCGCGCGGCCTGGTGAAAGTATTGTATAGCACCCAGATCTCTATTAATCACTAAGAAAGACCATTTCGAGCATTCAGGCACACGAACAAGCGCAACGGTTCCAAAGTGCTGTCAGTGAAGTCTAGTGGTTCTTGAACTTGTAAGGCGCGTTTAATTTAAATGGACAAGCACGGTAGGAAAGCTGCGTGTCACGTGTCACAGCGGTGCACATGCACTTGGTACGGGTTTCACAATCCCTTTAATTCATCGGCTCGTGGATTAACCACGGAAAAGGGGAAAAACTGGCAAATGTCTTTGTCGAGGATTATTTTTCTTGTTTGTTTTGCGACAATACTTGGGGGCAACTGTACAGAGCGAAATGTATGAAAGCATCGGTCCATACAAAGGGCAAACTCTGGTGCTGAGAACAGAAACTAATGTCGTGTGACGTGGTTTAGATGCAAGTTCACCACACAAAGGGCAAAACCTGGTGCCATGTAACGAGTTCCAGATGCCGTTTTCAGAGGAGCAGGTAATTGCAGATGTTTACCCTTCTCGCCAACGATTGTGCTGTGAAGCGTGCGTGTCGCATTTGAGATACGGTTACCGCTAATACGGCAGACGTGCAGAGAATAGATACACCCGAGACGGTTATGAATTCTAAAAAAAATCCCAACATGGTCGATGGCCCCATGGGCTCGCCTTCACGCGGTGGGGCTGATTTCGCTGAGCTTGCCCACCCCTTTTGCTCTTTCTTTACTCTTATTTCTGCCTCCATCGGTCCATTCACCTGTCTTTTGCTCTCTTAAAATCTCCTCCGGGGGGAGGTCAGTAAGCGGGTGTCTGCTGACCCTTGGTCCAGTGAGACATCTGAGGGTCGTTTCTGAAGGCCGACTTCACTGGATTCCCCCCACCTGGTCTTTACTCTGGCAGGCTTTGTTCGCAACGCCCTGCTGGTGCTGCTGAACACCTGCCATGTTAAAGACCTTCACAACGCACCCCTCTCTGGTGCGTTGTTTTCCCAAACCGCCTCACGGCGGGGAGGTTCCGTGTTGGAGCGGTCTATTCTCACTCCAGTCCAGTTGGTCCCCTGTTTGGCAAGAACAGACCAGAACAGAGTGCGATGGCGAAGGGTTGTCGATGGCCTATGCTCCACTCGAAGCCAGGGGCCTAAGTAACTCAGTGTCAGTTTCACACAAAAGCAAACTGAAGGCCAGTATATCAAAAGTAAATCTAATTTCACTACTAACTTGTTAAAAAACAAAACAAAAAAACAACAACAACGCCTTTCAATGGATTTCTTGCACGTGGATAGCTAGGATTTCGTAAAGTTTAGTCCTGAAGGACTTGACATTCTCTGACACTGAGTGATTTGAGTAAAAACTAACCGAGACTTCGCTCGTGCAACGCGTGTCTTAACTCCTATAACCACTTCCGATCTTCCTAGGCGCAGGCCATCCGTAATTCTCGGCCGGCCAGCGAGGGTGTCGGCTCTGTCATTGCCTAGGGCAGTAGATCCAAAGGAGCCTCTGAAGGCGAGTAGGTTCCATTATGCATGCCAGTCCCCGTGGGTTGTCCATTCCCCTTCTGTAGTAGACTCATTGAATATTTGAGACTAGGTGCATTGAGAGTTTTAATGAAAGGTCTTCATCTGTTGCAGGCCGCGTGTCCTAAGTTTATGTTTCCCTATAGATCTGTGTTCACCATTCGTTGAAAGGTTTGGGCACGTCCTGAGTTGTCTGCCAGTAGGCAGCGGGGTGTCACAGTCGCTCACTCAATCACCCGGTTACTCATTCACTCATCCACTAGCCCACCAGCCCGCTCACTCACCAGCCTAGTCACCCACCTACCCACTTCTTCACTCACCCTCACACTCACCCACACACCCACTGACTCGCCTGCCCACCCATTCCCTCACTCACCTACCCACTCACCCACCCTTCCGCTCACCCACCCACTAACCTACTCACTCACCGGCAGCGTCTCCTGCATGTCCTAGGCTTATACCGCCCTGTAAACCAGTTTGCATCAGTTGCCCAACGTTACTTTTTTTTCACGTACTGCAGACACACTCAGCCGCGAATTAGTCTTTGTGGCTTGCGCGGCGTTAAGCCTAAAACACTCACGCACTCACCAGCCCACACACCCACTCACCCACCCACTGACTCACATATCCATCCCACACTTAGCCCCGGATTAGTCTTTGTTGCTTGCGCGGCGTTAAGCCTAAAACAACAACAACAACAACAAAACTCACTCACCCATCAACCGAGTCACTCACTCTGCCTGCGGCAGTAATTGCTACAGTAATTCCAGCTAAGCTGATGAAAAGCTCTATATGTGATTCTCTTGTCTCATCCGTTCACCCCCCCCCCCCTCGACCTCCCAGCGGATAGTTACCACACAGTGTACAGAGAAGATTCCCAAAAGGGAGGGGGTATTTACGTGGAAGAGTTCCAGCCCTGTCGGCCCCTCCTAACCGTGTTAAAGCGGTTGTCGTGCAATCCGATTGGTCAGCGCGCGCCAGGGGGACAACTCTCAGCAATAATTAGGGTTGTCTTCCGTTTAAAAAAAGAACCCAACTAAACTCTCTTCAGATTCGATTGTGCTTTACTACAGCACGCAGCATGTTTCTGTCCTGGCATTTTCCTCGAGGGAGATATGTGTGTGTGTGTGTGTGTGTGTGTGTGTGTGTGTGTGTGTGTGTGTTTGTGCGCTTGCCGCCTGTCAATACTCTCAGAATGCAAGCCAAAAGCTCTGTCGGTGCCAATCTGTCTCCGGATATGATCGCGTCGTTGTTAAAATCGTGTGTGAAACCGCAATGCATGTAGCCTGTCCCTTGAATGACGATGGTGTGTGTGTGTGTGGGGGGGTGGGGGGGGGTGGGGGGGTGGGTGTGGGTGGGTGTGGAGAGAGAGAGAGAGAGAGAGAGAGAGAGAGAGAGAGAGTCAATCACCGATTAGTATTCATAACCCATGCATGCCAAGGAAACGAAGCTCATACGGTCTGCATTTCAGCACCAGCACAGGAAAAAAAATCAATTGAATTTTCTACTGATCCACGTTTGAAATGTATACGTAATTAAAAGACAACAGCAGAGGAGGAGCACTATTTCCGTGAAATCAAGGCTCAACAATCAAGACCCCACCGCACTAAAGTGCTCGCGGAAGGTTTCACAAAGGAAGGCCAAAGAATAGAGATCACTCCGCGTGCGACAAAGGGATCGCTTGGCAGCGTCGCCGTGAAAGGGTATTTGCAACGATCCAGCAGGCTCTCTACCTGCATAATATTTTCGTATCACGTCAGCTCGACTCGGAGTTGTGAGCACGGTCGATTGGGAAGGAAATACGGATCGAGCACGACAAGGGGAGGATCAATCGAACACACAATGATGATGCAGTCTGAACTTGTCTGAACACTCGATCTGCTCGGGCCCCGCCCCCACCCCCCCTCCCACATCACTACTACTCCCCCTCCCCACCCACCATCGAAAAGCTGTATATATATATATATATATATATATATATATATATATTTTTTTTTACCATGGAAACCGATAAGTTAAGTTCTTGTACATGCCAAACCAATTTTAGGATGTTTTTATTGGCTTAGAATCTTAATTGTTCATTTTTATTTTTGTTTCGAGCTGTGAGTCCAAAGACGATTTTCTATTCTATACCTGTTACTTAATGGACAAGAAAGTATTTTTTGAATTTTTGTTTTGTTTTGAATTTTTGAATTGAATAACTTAAGTTAGTGAAAACAGTTTTTCCGGCTTTTGATATTATGGCCTTTAATTTGCTTTGAATTTTATGTGAAACGAACACTGCGTAATTTGCAGAAAACACTGGCCACAATGAGTAGTGAAATTTAGTTTAAAGTTTGATATTCTGGCTTCTTGAATTTTGAATTTTATTTGAAAATGACGCTGCTAATTGAATACAAACGAATTCACTCTTCATATGCTACAGACAGTGTGTCCCGGGTTTCTGTTTCCCTGTAGATATGTTTGCGAAATTCGTTCGATGTTGCATTTCTGTTTTTTTTTCCCCTTGTTCTTTTCCATTACTACGACTCTATCACTACCCCCCTCCCTCTCCCCTCCTCCCGGAGTTCGAATCCCGGCTGGGGCCAAATATTTGTACTAGCCTTTTTCTCGTTGCCCCTTCTTTGATATCGCCCTTACGTGGTTGAAAAGGGCGTAAAACTCCCAAACACCCACTCACCCACCCATTCTCCCCTCCTCCCGTAAAGTTAGGGAGAGAACAAACGAGATCCTACTGCTCCCAAGGGGCACTACTTCATGGCTAACAACATAAATGATATTTTGCAAAAGGCGGCGATCTAACATTGCCGAGCTAAACCTGTATGACTTTTATTTGTTCCGTCACTCTGTTGCGAGGATTCCAGATAACACTGACGATCAAACACTGCTTGCGATCAGACAAGATCCCTGCTTGCAATGATCGGGTTCTGCTTGCGATCAGGCAAGATCCCTGCTTGCAATGATCGGGTTCTGCTTGCGATCAGGCAAGATCCCTGCTTGCAATGATCGGGTTCTGCTTGCGATCAGGCAAGATCCCTGCTTGCAATGATCGGGTTCTGCTTGCGATCAGGCAAGATCCCTGCTTGCAATGATCGGGTTCTGCTTGCGATCAGGCAAGATCCCTGCTTGCAATGATCGGGTTCTGCTTGCGATCAGGCAAGATCCCTGAGGTCTGATGCACGAAAAGATATCAGACTAGTTCTGAGACTTTGCTCTAGAAGCATTACCGTTTAGTCCCTGACTTGCATTGTCATAGTCTCCGTTTATGCATCTCTTAGGCCCGATGCACACGAGCGTCAGCGTCAGCACCATGAAGCAAGCAGCGAAGGCTGTCTCGCATCATACGCCTCGCGTGAGCACGCGGTGTGCGCCGTTTGCATGCACACTTGGCTTCGGCGACATTCGCCTGCACGGCCTGTTCGCTGACCCACACTGCACGCGCTGGCCCACACTGCTTTCTGATTGGCTGAAACCAAGTGTGCAGCGCGGCGTCAGCAGCAGAAATAGGACATGTTCTATACCCGGCGTCATAGGATTCCGCCGCCTGGCACCATTGATGCTGTTGCCTGACGCCAGGCGCCGATGTCATGCACACGTGGCAGCGCCATGAAACTGCCGCCGGGAGTGAGATCCGCCGCGCGGCATCATGACGCTGACGCTCGTGTGCATCGGGCCTAACGTACTAATCTCGTCAAGGCGGCGTCCATCGCAGAGAATCACAATCATGCTTTTTTTGTGTACAACATATGAACTTCGGTACAGTGCGCAAGCGTACTCAATTCTGAGGCAGGAAACATACGTGCGAATGGCGTAGAGCTGAATTTTTTTAGTCTCAGTTTAGCCAAGCTAGTCTCGGGCTTACGTCCTAATCCCTCTCCCTGCATCCAGCCCCTGAAGAATAATCGGATCCTGTTTGTAGTTTCTTAATGCTTGCTTGCGCAGCGTAAAAAGAAAGAAAGAAAGAACAAAAAAAGCATGTCATAAACACTCAACCGATTGTCATGCAATACAAACACATAAACCATTTTTTTTTTATTTCTGCCATCACAGTTTGCCTTGTCTCTTCGGCTGGTCGATGTAACGAGAAAGTGATTATCAGGACCCTTCATCCTTGTCGATCGGCAGCCTTCTCTTTTGCCTGTTTCCCCGAGCTGGCGATGCAAATTGTCAGCATCGTGCGAGCATTTGATACCATTGTTCTCCGGCGAGAAGCGCTCGTAAAACAGTGCTCGATTGTCGCTACTCGACACAAATTTGGCTGAAGTGGCCGCGCGGCGCACCCCGAGGCTGGAAAAAGGCCGTTAGCCGGCCAAGTGGTCGGCCGAGACGACGAGAATAGACGTAGGTCTGTTGGCAAGTGTGGAAAGTGTAGACTCGTTGCTTTGAAGCCAGGCCTTCCTGGCTGTCCGGGGACCCGGGGTGGTCGAATGGTAGAGCGTTGTACTTCTTCTTATGCTCGGGTCGTGAGTTCGATCCCGGCTGGGGCCAAATATTTGTGCTGGCTTTTTCATCGTTGCCCCGTCTTTGATATCACCCTATGTAGTGGAAAAGGACGTTAAACCCCCAAACACCCACCCACCCACCCTCCTGGCTGTCCAGGCGAGCACCTGAAGGCTTAATTAGCCATTCAAACGACTTTTATCCAGTAGTATGTCATTTCGGCCAGAAAGGTACCGGCAAAGCGATAAAGCGACATGAAGGTGATAATGACAGTGAAAATGACAGCGACAATGACACGGCGACAATGACAGTGACAATGGCACTTCCTTTTCCGACTTTCCGTCACGCAAGACACTACCAGTTTCAATCCTGTCGTTGCCAAGACTACTTCAAACACAGCACGGCGATGACAAATTAGCAAATATGGTCGAACAGGTGAGAGCTGTAAAGAGAGCAGCACCTGTCAGTTGGCTCATATCTCATCTGGCTCGCTTAGCTCCTTGGCGGTGGCGCGGGGGAAAGACACACTCCAGCTTAATCCGTCGCTGGGAGGTTGTGAAGAGTGTCATACGATGAGAAGGTGTTGTAATCGCCCACTCGCCTTATACGCCTCTGCTTCTCACTCAATACGCAGGGGATGTAATCAAAATGGACGCGAGTATTTCCGGTGCCACTCCTCTTCAAAAGTTTCAGTGATCATTGACTGGCGTATCGTCACTTCGATGGTACGATACCGCCCTATCTGTCCACTTCACTATCCACGTACAATCCGTCACAGCCTATACACCAGTAGGAGTGACGGGCCTAAGTAAGTAAGTAAGTAAGTAAAGACATGGATTTTTAGGGGAGACTCTGGCGAAGAGAAATAGCAACAGGGGAAAAAGGGGAGAGAATGGGAACAGAGAACATGTCACAGATGCGTGTGGCGGGGTGGCAGCAGTTGCTGTCGGTAAGTCGAATTTCATACGGATCTAGATGTCAAAGCGATCTGATATCTTTATAAATTTCAGCACAGCTTTAGAAAGCTTTGTATTATGGTTTAGAGATAGACTAGGATTCTTAACTCCCCGCCTCCATGCCGAAAATGTAAAAAAAAAAAAAAAAAAAAATTATCAGCGCATGAATTTCAAATCCCTTTTGTTATGATGCCCGGGTATAGCGAAGGGAGTGCCCGACTGATGGCTTCGGGTCCCACTGCGGTCATCTAGTTTGCAGTTATCTGTAAAAGAAATTTTCCCCCTAAAATGTAAACCCACATCTAAATCCCAGAAACCGAGGACAAGATGGTAATTCACTCACCAAAATGCCCACAGAGATTTTCCTGGCGCCAGCCAGTCCGCAGCTGATGTGTCAGCTGAACCTAGATTCCAGCTGAGCCAGCCCCCACTTAGTATCCTTGTATAGAGAGCACACCATCTATGTGGAAACAACCAAAATTTCTACATCGTGTCTGCATGATCCCGATTTAGATACAGTCTCTTCTTGAAGTCTCGATCACCCTCCCCGCACCACCCTCCCGGCCCCCTCTTCGCCAATCATCCCCCCCCAACTGCTGACTACCCCCCCCCCTCGTCCACCCCTCACCATCCCATACCCCAGGTGGTGCCACAACACACCATAACCACACTACTACTAAACACCTATGAATATCACCGAATCTGACCCCAGCCATCGAAGACAGCAAACGCGGGGTGTAGTCAAAATTGACGGGAGGGTTTCCGATGCCACTCCGCTTCAAACATATGGACGATGGCTGCTCTCACACAAAGCCGTATGTTTGAAATATGAGCATGCACACGCCTTTGCGTTGTAGTAACGCGTTAGTCAAAGTCGTTGTCTGTTTGATAAACGGCCACTTTCTCAGTTACACGTCAACCGACCGAAGTTCGTTCGAAGCGGCATTCGGTGCTACACACATCGTTTGAACACGGAAACACACGGTGTCACTGTTCGGAAACAGTCAGTCCTGGCAGTGCTTGTTTAGAAGAGGAGTAGCAGCGGAAACACTCGCGCCTATTTTGACTACGCCCCGTAGGAAACGAAGCAGAAGAGAAGCTAGATGAGGGGCGAGAACCGTCCAGATGAAGACCGCGTCAACCACCTGATACCCACGTGACGAAGGGATAATGATGTCTTGTCAACTCCTCTACTATACTGACGGTACGCCGGATCCAGATTGTCTTGCCTCGTCGTCTAGACTCGTTAACTGGTGTGCCGGGATGTGACTGACGGCATGGGGGTAATCATGAAAGGGTATGACGTGTAGCGGGGTCAGTGTTCTGTCCAACGCACGATGAACGTGGTTTTGAAGTCACGTGGGACGCACTACCGTGCAGTGCAATCTTGGATGTGGTGCTCTACACGGGTATCTGCAGATTGGCATCTAACGATAGCGATCACTGACTATCCTTACAACGGAAGAAGTTTCAGGCATACAAAAACCTTTTCAAGCTGGCTGTAGCTACGCTCAGAGTGACTACCGTAAAATGAGGAGATTGGAAAGGTAATATATGTGTCAAGGACACTGAGAAAATCACACAAAATTTAAGAAATACTTCAACAACAACAACAACAACAACACTGAACAAAAACAAGACAAAACAACAGCTGAAAAGTACTATGAAGAATGGAAACATCCAACGGGCTTTGAGACACTGACATTGACAATGACTCTTTATTTGACAGCTGTGGAAGTTTTGACGTAAGTCAGTTTGAGAACTGGCCGTTGCTACACACAAAAACTAAAAGAAAGAAACTTCTTGAAATTAAAAAGGGACAATGACTCTTTATTTGACAGCTGTGGAAGATTTGATGTAGGTCAATTTTAGAACTAGCCGCGTTACTACACACAAAAACTAAAAGAAAGAAACTTCTTGAAATTAAAAAGGTTATTTTGAGAGAGAGAGAGAGGGAGAGAGAGAGGGAGAGATTTCATAAGCCAACACTCCTTGTGTGATCTTATGTAGTTAGTCGTTCACTAGTCGGTGAAGCCGAAGACAAATTTCCATTAATCAGTTATCTCTACCTGTGTCTGTATTAATGAATGTTTTCATAACAGCTTTGGGCGTGACCCCAAGTAACTTCTTCTCACCACGCAGGCTTTCTTGGAATTCTTCAAGAACATATGAAAACAAAAGTGAAATACAGAAACGCGCTCACCGTGCGTGCTGTAGTTCTGTGTACCTTCTCTGTCCCGAAGCAAACAAGACCAAAGATCTGATATTGTCGCCTTGCACAACGCCTCTTACACCATCACACGCAGACATGCCATTGTATTGTGTCAGCCTCGGAATCTATACAGAGGAGTCGAAGGACCCTCCGCGCCCACTTAACGGTGCTTGAGAAGAATATGAATTGCCAGGATCCCGCAAGCGATTTTCTTTGCGGTGTCTTCGAAAGGGAACAGCAGTCTGTCTTGCGACACTGCCTCTGGGACGTGGCTGACGAATGTTGGAATGTACCGAATATCACGTGCTTCGTCAAATAAAGCCATCATTATGACACAATAAGGACCCTCTTTCTTTCTTCTCTCTCTCTCTCTCTCTCTCTCGTTCTTTCCCTCCCACCCTCCTCCCTCTCACCACCCCTTCTAGTCTGAGAAGATGACTTGTTTGAAATTCGTCAAATAGAGCCACCATTATGACACAATAAGGTGCCACTTTCTTTGTTCCTCCCTCCCTCCCCGCCTCTGCTTCTAGTCTGAGAAGATGACTTGTTTGAAATTCGTCAAATAGAGCCACCATTATGACACAATAAGGTGCCACTTTCTTTGTTCCTCCCTCCCTCCCCGCCTCTGCTTCTAGTCTGAGGAGACGACTTGTTTGGAATTCGTCAAATAGAGCCACCATTATGACACAATAAGGTGCCACTTTCTTTGTTCCTCCCTCCCTCCCCGCCTCTGCTTCTAGTCTGAGGAGACGACTTGTTTGGCATTTTGTTGCAGCTCTTACTAAAGCTGAAGTCCTACATAATACGGTTTTATTTGGGACGTGGCTGGCGAACAAGTGTGGGAATATCCTGAATACAAGTGCTTCGTCAAATAAAGCCACCATAAGACACAATAACGAGCCTCTTCCTTTTTTCTGTCTGTCTCCCTCCCCTTGTGGTCTAAAAAAAACCCGACTTGTTTGGCATTTTGCCGCAGTTATGAAAGATAAGAGGTCCTACTTAAGATGGTTTTAATATGGTACCAAACGCGCTGAAACGCACATCAGTTTTTATTCAGGCGCCTCCCGGGATGCCATCTGCCGTGATCGGGCGAAGCAAAGTAGAGCGTGGACAGCCTGAGGATGAGCACTTGGGAGTATCCCCAACAGACCTGCCTTCTAGCGCTAAATACTATCTGGACCTACATTATTTTGCGTTCGTGTAGGCTGAATTCAAGAAAGGCCACACTGAGAAGTGCAGGGGTCACTCGCATAAAATTAGAGAAATCGCAATGGAGGTTCTCAGGCCCACTTTGGTAAGGGGCAGTGATCAGGATATTTTTTTCCCGCAACAGTTATCTCCACCTCTGACAAAAGACACGAAGATTACACGAATCATAACCTAATTATGTTTCGTATACGTCATAATATTTGACGTCATCGAAGCTGAGCGTCACAGTAGAAGACGCGATGAGACATTATTTTGTATTCACTGCACTCTCTGGGGCACGGCGTCTTTCACGACCCGCCGAAAACGGACTGCACTCTTGAGTCTTGTATTTACTCAACTGCGAGTTAACTGTGTTTTTTATTTTGATCAAACGATTAAATGCATGTAACCCGGTGATTTGCGGCCACGGGGAATCTGACACTGTTTTCTGCGTTGCATGTTTCGTTTTGTGTATGTGCGTGATTCCTTTGCACTGAAAGTTTCTAAATGTCACTTGGTTTTGGCAATTTCTTTTCGGCTTATCCGGGATAAATGACAATTCAAAGTATTTTGTTTCTGATGAGAAAGATAAGTGCACGTTCGGGTTTTAAAGTTCGCGTGAGGAAATGTTTGGCGAAGGCTACACCAGCACCAGTTTTGGCTTGATATTTCTGGACGAGGAACGGCGAAATAAAAACGCGGTTTCCGTTTCCTCGCTGTATGGAATGTTTTCCCACTCGATCCTAACTCATTTACATTCTGTTGTGAAGACATGACACGCGCTGGCACGTGACGAGAATTATGCCGTCGGACTTAGGACTGAGCATAAAATCTTTCCTATTGTTGCAATCAAGGTTTGGTTTTGGGCTGCTACTTCATAAGCCTTTTTTTTTGGGGGGGGGGGGGGTGTCTCTGTGAATGCATTCCATCCGAGAAGAAAAGACTGTTCGCAGTTTAAGAATAGAGAGAGAGAGAGAGAGAGAGAGAGAGAGAGAGAGAGATTTTTTTTTACTGTACGTTATATTGGTTACAGTAACTTGCCGTTGCTAACATACTGAACTAACCACTAAACTACTAAAGAAAACTAAACGCCAATTAAACTACTGAACAAATCAAACGAAAAATAGAATTCGAAATTATTAATTTTTTCCCCACCAAATTCCACCATCATTTGTATCTATACGAAAATTGTCAAAAACCACATAAGATTTTTTTTTATCGAGAAGTCGCCGAGAAGTCATACGTATGAAAGAGACAATAAAATATTTCATATTCTTATTGTTCTTTCCAGAACTGCAGGTCCAAGTTGCCATAATGGTGTCCGTGTGCCGAAAAAATGTAGGTGGTGTGTTCCCGATTTCCCGAAACGATACTCTTTTCCTTGAACATTGTCAGATAGTACAAAAATTTATTGACCTATCGGGTCGCTTCGCCATTTAAATTTTTAAACCTGTGTCCACGCCGACGGGCTGTTGCCGCCACCACCACTCACAGTAAAGTTTGATATGCTCTTTCTTCTTTCCTTTCTTCTTCCTGCTCTCTTCTTCTTTTTCTTCTTCTTTTATTTTTTTTTATTTTATTTCCACGTCTTTACATTTCAGTCCAGTTTTTCCACGCCAATCTCTCCGCCATGCTCTTTGTAAACTGGTTCAGATGAGCACGTGTAGAAGTTGTTGCTTGTTGTGCTCTCTTTCAACGTATTACTGTTTGCTGCTTGACGGGGATCCGGCTTCAATGAATAAAAAAATGTTAAAAAAATTGTCAGAATAAAAAGTGTATATGACTCAGGGACCCAACCATATTCCGTTTTCGTTTCCAGCTATCTATCACCATTAAACCTACGCCCTCGGGGTGACTAGTGAACCGTGACGAAAAATCAAAATTGAACCCCAAAAAGACCTCCATCACGTTTCCCGGCACATTTTCTATTGTATTCGGCATGGGGGAGCCGGGATAGCCGAATGGTAGAGCGTTGGATTCTCAATGCTCAAGTCGTGAGTTCGAATCCCTGCTGGGGCCAAATATTCGTGCTGGCCTTTTTCTCGTTGCCCTGTCTTTGATATCACCCTTACGCGGTGGAAAAGGACGTTAAACTCCCGAACACCTACCCACCCCCCGTATTCGGCATGTCCGATATATATTGATATCTGAATGTTGCACCTTACCATTGCTATCACAGCAAAAAGCATGTTGTGTACTGACACGGTGTATGTCGCACGGCCGAGGAACATCCCATTTTTCACCTGTATCCAGACACGGGGCATAGTAGAAGTAAAGAAACTCGACAGTTCGACCTGACTGACGCAAAACCCCCCATGTACACAGCAAAAGCGAAATATATATCTAGTTGGGTCTCTGAAAACAGCATACTTTTTGTGCCTTTAGATTTTTCTCAAAGTGAACATCTTAAAAAAAAAAAATAAAAAAAACCACACGCCCCCCCCCCCCCCCAACAACAACAACCCTTCATTTTTCGGCAAACGAACTCGTACCGCGAGACTCATCAAAGGTATTTGCAGAGAATAAATTAATTAAACAGACAATCCTTCACAACCAGTCGACCGTGCAAAACAACCTTTCCTGTGCCGGTGCCAAGTACCCAGGAACAACCTTCATTTCCATTAAAGCGTATTGCGAATACGGGTAGCTTTGCAGATGCTACAGACGTGTGTGTGTAGGAGGACGTTTAAACAGAAGATGGACAGATAACGTCCCAGCCCTGTCTCGAGGGGACGTGCACTCGATGGTTGAAGTGATGACCGGAGTTGGAGTGGTGGTGGTGGTGGTGGGAAAGGGTGGAGGGAGGGGGTTGGGGGTGTAGTCAGAATGGACGCCAGTGTTTCTGGTGCTACTCTGCTTTTGCAAAAGTTTTACCCACAGGACAGAGCGTTTCGAAACTTAGAAATGAGTGTTTCCATTTTCAAATCAGTTTGGATAACACCGAGTTTGTTTGTTTGTTTGTTTTTTGTTTGTTTGTTTGTTTTTTTTCCTCTGACGGACTTCGGTCTATCGGCGTGAAATTGAGAACAGGGCCGTTTAGCAACCAGACAACGACTTTGACTTCGTAATACGAATACGTGTGCACGCTCCTATTTCAATCACTATGGCTCTGCGTGGGACCAATCACCGTCGTAACTTTTGAAGCTGGAGTGGTGGTGGTGGTGGTGGGGGGGGGGGGGATAAGATAAGATAAGATAAGATAAGATAAGATAAGAAATTTATTGAATTTCCAAATGTGGAACATGGCTTTGTGGTCTCATAAAAACATGGCAATGAGACCACGGGTCGCCCGCTGCGCAGCGCCCCCAAACTTATATCCTTGGGTGTTTGGGAGTTTAACGTCCTTTTCCACCACTTAAGGGCGATATCAAAGACGGGGCAACGAGAAAAAGGCCAGCACAAATATTTTACCCCAGCCGGGATTCGAACTCCACCGACCCGAGCATTGAGAGTCCAACGCTCTACCATTCGGATATCCCGGCTCCCAACTTTTGCAACGGAGCAGCATCGGAAACGGTCGCATTTTAACTACACCCCGTGTTGGGGTGTGTGTGTGTGTGTGTGTGTGTGTGTGTGTGTGTGTGTGTGTGTGTGTGTGTGTGTGTGTGTGTGTGTGTGTGTGTTGGTGGGAGGCCGGGGGCGGGGGAGATGGGGGAATGGGGACGTATGGGGGAGGTGATTATGTAGCAATACCTGTTCCCCTGCGCGTAGTGGGCGTTCTGCAAATGAACAACCCGCTCACGAAGTTACAGGACTTGAAGGTCAGAAAGCCACATGAGAAATCACCGTAACGTTTCTGTCGTTCGGGAAGCCGTCAAAAAAAAAGAAAAAAAAAAGTGATAGGAAAAAGAGCGTATATTGCCCCCTTGAAATCCTAATCCCAAAAGAATTAGGTCATCCTCAAACATCTGATTAATAACGAGACTCACATGAATAACAGTTCTGCATTGCATTTCAGTTATTCTATATCTATCCAGCCTTTGAAGACAGGCATTAAGGAAGACAGAGGAAATGGAAGGAATAAATGACCTCTGTAGGTCTATCAATGATTGCAGTTTCCATTCTCTCTTTCTCTCTCTCGGAGAGCCACCCCCGCCGTCTTTGATATCACCCATACGTGGTGGAAAATGACGTTAAACTCCCAAACACCCACCCACCCCACCCCCCTCTCTCTCTCTCTCTCGTCTGTCCTTCTCTCTCTCTCGTCTGTCCTTCTCTCTCTCTCTCTCTCTCTGTCGTCTGTCCTTCTCTCTCTCTCGTCTGTCCTTCTCTCTCTCCTGGGAAGCAACAGCCTGGGAACGAGAGAACAAAATATTTCCTCGCACCTCTTCCGAGAGTACGTTTCCGAAATGCTGGTCGCGTTGACCTCATCAGAAAATGGAATTTCACAGCCGTTCATCAGTAGACAAAAACCGGCATCACCACGTGTTCTCTATTCTGCTCTTCTGCCCAGGAGTTTCCCCGTTCATAGTGACGTACAATACACCAAATGTACCATACGCCGGCTCTAAACACGTACATCGACGGTCAACAGTATAAACGGTGCAATTTGCGTAAACTAGACGTACGCCACCCAACACTTACCCACCGGAGTACGGAGACTGTCCACGAACGTTTGAAAATAAAGGTGCAATTTGCACGATCTGCGTAAACGGGAGTGAACGCAGTCATTCACCTACCGGTGTAAATTGCGTGAAATTCGCAACGACGTGTTTTTGCACCTTCTGCTCCCTCCCCCCACTTCATAAGTTGCAATATTTGCTGTGTATGCGCTTAGTATCTATCTTTGTTTTATCTGGTTGCAATTGCTATTTGTTTTCTACGCTTTTTTGTAACCGGAAGTTCGATAAATTAGCATAAAGGTGGAGCGTCTCCTGCATGTCCTAGGTTTATACTGCCCCGTAGACCAGTTTGCATCATTTGTACAACGCTACATTTTTTTTTCAAGTAGTGCAGACACACTTAGCCGCGAATTAGTCTTTGTGGCTTGCGCGGCGTTAAGCCCTAAAAACTCACTCACTCACTCACTCACTCACTCACTCCCGCCGACCCTACACATTCACACACACGTAAGAACTTTAAAGGCGAAAATTAACTAGGCTTCATAGTCTATCTTAGTAGAGCTTTGAATGCGATACACTGACGTTTGATGGCCGTGCGAACGAGGAAAACTCAGCTGTCCGTAAGCGACGTAGCTATTTTTCCCTTGTCGGCTGCAATCCCGACTGGGGCCAGATATTTGTGCTGGTCTTTTTTTTCTCGTTGTCCCGTCTTTGACATCACCCATACGTGGTGGAAAAGGACGTTGAACTCCCAAACACCCACCCACTCCTTGTCGGCTGCACTGCCAGGTCGAGTATGGTCACTAACGCTGTCAGCGGATACGGCGCTTTGGGCTTCAATCAGCTCATGGAAAGTCTGTCTGTTTCTGTATGATGTGCCGTGTGTCCAGTTGGTGTGATTGTAAACACCACCAAAACAGCGCAGTATGATATATGGGGCGGGTGGTGGTCTAGTGGTTAAGACTTTAGAATTGTCACCAGTGCGAGAGGTCAGGTTCGGGTCCCACTCGGGGCGAAGACTTTTTTTTCTTTCTCGTATGTGGCATTTAACGTTCTTTCGGGCCGACCCTCGGGGGTTCTCTCCGGGTACTCCGGCTTCCCCCTCCCCTCTGCTTTGGAAATGTTCATCCCATAAAAATGAAATTCTAAAAGTCCGAAACATAAGTAGATGAGCTGACCCTTCGTAACACATGATTTTTATGTGTTCACGTTAAGTGTCTGAGAGAATAATTGTGTGCGACTCACGTGAGCGTGTGTGTTGGGTTTAACTCGCGGCGCTTAGAGCCAAATATTTGGTATATTAATGCGATTATTATTATTATTATTATTATATGTTAACCCACAAAATGTGAAAAATGGGCCTTTCAAACAAATGGTACATTTGGGGCGACTTCACGTCACTACACTCGCCACTCCAGTCCGATCCTTCCTTGCCTTTTCTCGGCACCGACGGGGTCCTGCAGCGCCGCCCTGATGTAGAACCCTGTCGGTTACGATGAGCGAACAGTCTTGTCTTCTCGCCCTCGCCTCCCCAAAACGGCCGCTTCCTTTTCCCGCGTTCATTAACTACAGGGGGCAAAGAGGAAACTTGCATGGAGAATTGGTGGGTGGGTGGGATTGGAGATAGGGGCGCGGGCGGGGGTCGGGGAAGCGGGGGGAGGGGGGGGGGGGTAGTGATTGTCTTGTGGACGGGAGAAAATGACCTTCGAAGGACTTAAGTTCACTGCCTTCCCACACTGTCACTGACCGAGCGTGCTTTTTGTGAAGTCACAGGGCGGCGCGGGCGGCGCGGAATACAGACTGGACAAGGATGGCACTGAAATGGGTGTAACTATTAGGGTGAGGTGTTTAAATAAGTGTGCGCGGCTGGATCGCCACATCGTACAGTTAGAACTCTCTGTCTCTTTGTCTGTCTATCTGACTGTCTGTCTGTCTGTCTGTCTCTCTCTCCCCCCCAAAACTTCCACCGTTTTCAAATAAAGTTATTTCAATTTCAATTTCAAATTCTCTCTCTCTCTCTCTCTCTCTCTGTCTCTCCCCCCAAAAAAAAACCAAACAAACAAACAACAAAACAACAACAACAACAACAAACAAACAAAAAAATAAAACAACAACAAAACTTCCACCGTTTTCAAATACAGTTATTTCAATTTCAAACTTTCAGTCTCTCTCTCTCTCTCTCTCTCTCTTTCTTTCTCTGTGCTTTAGCAAGTGACTGACTGCCTGACTGATTGACTGACTCACTGACTGCCACGTTTATTTCAGAATCATAGTGGTGGCTTGTAGGCATAATCTGCTAAGCGGCTGACCCGCTAATACTCTAACAAGTAATTGGAAAATGACAGAAACGAATACGACAATGACGTGAAGCAGAGAGAGAGAGAGAGAGAGAGAGGGGGGGGGGGGGACAAGAACAAGTGACCTTTGTTTTACAACGGTAGAAGTTACAGGCATGTTTATACCAATCTTAACACGCGCCGTTGCTATACTACGTGGGCTAAATCTACCGAGAGAGAGAGAGAGAGAGAGAGAGAGAGAGAGAGAGAGAGAGAGAGAGAGAGAGAGAGAGATGATGATGATGATGATGATGATGATGAAACGTTTTTATTGATAGAGCATTTAGCATTGCTGCCTGTCTTACATGCTGTTCTGCTATTCTACATTAAAGGGTATTGAAAAAAAAAAGACAACATCAAAACAAGGGTGGAAAAAGGGGAAAAAAGAGACAAACAAAAGTATTACCTGTCTAGACGAAATGAAGGAGAGAAAAGTACATATGATAAACAAATCAAAACATGCGTGTCATGTGCCCAGAGAGAGAGAGAGAGAGAGAGAGAGAGAGAGAGAGAGAGAGAGAGAGAGAGAGAGAGAGAGAGAGCACTTTACAGCCATAAACTGCATGGGACATCATCCGTTTTTGATCTAATCTTATTGTGCACGAAAAACTATCGCCGCGGCGCTGCCTTTTTGATAAAACTGTTCTTCAATTTTCAGCAGAACGATTGCCGCTTTTTAAGACAATTATTTAAATGTGATGTCAAAAGAGCGGACACCTCAATGTATCACGTGCAACTCTTGGGGTTTGAAGAGATTAAAAAAAAAAAGAGAAAAAAAAAACACCTCCCCAAACTTAATACACTCTGTATTTTTAGGGGGACGGGGTAGCTGACACGACTCTCAGTTAACTCAAATCCCTCATGCTAAAACACCAGAAGATTTTCATTAAAAAAAAAAAATTTTCGGAGGAAGGAAGGGAGGGCCGGGAGGGGGTTGG
>JACVVK020000083.1:672500-830000 GCA_018292915.2 Batillaria attramentaria
TGAACACAGCAGTGCTCGGTGACAAACCGATTGAAGATGCACTGTCCGCCATGTTTGCGCGCCGAGTGACGTAGTACAGCCAGTCAGAATCTGTTGTAGAAACCACAGTCACAGCCGGTTGTGGCCATTTGAAATCCAGGTTGCTGTGATGACGCCACAGCGGCGGAAACCCCCCAAAATCACAACTGTGTCACAACTGTGGACAGCACTGTGGCGCTCCGCAGTGCCCAGTTAAGAGGCGGCTTTAGTTGTTCCAGTATCGTACCGTGTACTAAGCAGACGACGGTATTTCGTTGCGAACTGCGGACCAGCTAGACGCCCGGCGGCCATTGGTGGCTATTTTTAAAAGATTTGTCGAGTCCCAGTCTGTTCAGGAACGGACCGCAGGCTCAAAGGAAATCGCATTTCTCTAATGGTAGAAGCCACAAAGTCACGAACACGGTCGCGATGGCCAAATGGCCAAATCCTTTTATCGGGCAAACAGCATTAGAGCTTCGAAAGCGGGCAGCTTTCCATCTCAGCGGTGTTGCGAACACAGGGGCTTTAATTCTCGTTTGTCGAACTAGCTCGTGGTGGATGCACGACCGAGGATCTTGGTGCTGTGCCTGGACTGAGCCAGAAACGACCAGCTAGGTACATGGAGGTGTAAGGGTTTCTTCGAAAGCTTAGGCCAAAAAAACTCATTCGGCTCAATTTTTTTTTCACAGCCGGAGTTAAAAAACCCCCCAAAAACCCAACAACAACAACAACAACATTTTGCGACATCCCGTATGCTGCTTTCATCAACAAATGTCGTAACATTCCTTGCCTCCATCATTCGACAGCGCTAATTTGCCGTTTCCTGTTGATGATGAATAATACACGAGAGTTCATCACGGGGTGCAGTCCAAATGGACGCGAGTGTTTACGGTGCGACTCCGCTCCAAACAATACCACCGCCAAGACAGACTGTTTTCAAACAGTAGCACCGAGTATTTCCGTTTACAAACATGAGTAGCACCGAGTGTTTCCATTTACAAACATGAGTAGCACCGAATGTTTCCATTTACAAATGTGGGTAGCACCGAGTGTTTCCATTTACAAACATGAGTAGCAACGAGTGTTTCCATATACAAATGTGAGTAGCACCGAGTGTTTCCATTTACAAACATGAGTAGCACCGAATGTTTCCATTTACAAATGTGGGTAGCACCGAGTGTTTCCATTTACAAACATGAGTAGCAACGAGTGTTTCCATATACAAATGTGAGTAGCACCGAGTGTTTCCATTTACAAACATGAGTAGCACCGAGTGTTTCCATTTACAAATGTGAGTAGCACCGAGTGTTTCCATTTACAAATGTGAGTAGCACCGATTGTTTCCATTTAAAAACATGAGTAGCAACGAGTGTTTCCATATACAAATGTGAGTAGCACCGAGTGTTTCCATTTACAAATGTGAGTAGCACCGAGTGTTTTCATTTCCAAATGTGAGTAGCACCGAGTGTTTCCATTCACAAATATGAGTAGCACCGAGTGTTTCCAACGGACTTCGGGATTGTCGGCGTGAAACTGAGGAAGAGGCCGTGTATTACTAGATACCGAATTTGACTAAACGCGTTACCACATTGCCAATATTTGCTGTATATGTGCTTAGTATTAATGTTTGTTTTACCCAGTTGTAATTGTTATGCTGTGCTGTGTTGGGGGTGAGCGAAGTGCTCATCCACATTGGCCGCACGTGTGACAGCGCTCCGTCATTATCGCCCACCATTCTGGCTATTGTTTTTGTGTGGCTTCAAGACTGTGCTTATCTTGTGTGCAAACTCGCTGGCTACACGCAGATACATTTTTTGTGTTTCTACGACCATTGTGAGAGGATTTATTGGTGTTTCCTTTTTTGACCTTGGGCACTGCGCATAGCTGGACTGTTTGCCCTGTACAGGTGGGTGGCAAGGTGTGTTGCTGTGTACCGTGTGTCGTTTTCCATCATGTCGGACGTTGGCCTTACACAGAGCGTTCTCCAGGGAATGCTTGACAGACAGGAAGCGAACCTACGACAGTGTATTGATTCAGTGAGAGGGGACATTGGAAATCTGAAGCAGACTCTGAAAATTTTGTGTCAGGATGTGTCTGGGCTGAAGAAAAGGACTGATGCCCTGGAGCGTACCACGGACACTGTGTGCCAAACAGTAAGTGACCATTCGACCTCTATTTCTGACATGAATAAGACACTGATTTCAATACAAGAGTCAGTTGATGACAGGATTGAAAAGTTAGAGGAGATCTCCCGGCGGGATAATTTGAGGTTTTTCGGGGTCTCAGAGACGGGGGAGGACACTTATGATGCGTGCACAACTGCTATGGTGGACTTATTCAATGAGTGTTGTGTGTTGGATGGGAAAACATGGGACAAGACGGATATAGTGCGGGCACACCGACTCAACACACGTGCTGCACGTGAGAACAACAAACCGCGCCCCATGATAGTAAAATTCACCCGCTGGAGTGAGAAGATGGAGGTGCTCACGAGGGGGCGGGAGAAGCTGAGGTCAGTGGGCGTGTCTGTTGCCAGTGACCTTACCCAGCGCCAACAGGCCACTCTACGACAATATCGGGACAGTGGTCTAAGAGCCTATTACAAGGGGGGCAAACTCGTGGTCGGTGGCCCTTTGCAACAACAACAACAACAACATTATTGGAACAACAGTCAGAGACTGGGTGATGCTCCACTGCACCCTCGTGCCTCCAACGCAGCGAGCGATAATCCTGATCGTCGCACCTCCCAGCAGCAGCAGCGCTACAAGTTGTCGGCCGCTGGTGGTGGTGCCAGTGGTGGTGGTCAGGGCTCCCAGCATCAGCAGCGGAAGACATGGAGGAACGGAGAGTGGCAACTCGTGCCGCCACACCGCCGCCAGTCGGGCACGGGACTTGACCTCGGTGCTGGTTCTAGTACCGGTAGTGGTACTGGTACCGGTGCCGCTCACGACAGCGCCTGGCAACGAAACGGCAGGGAAGACGACCAATGGTTCCAGAATAACCCCTACTACACGCTGGCCGAACTCCCCGCCGACGATTGGCACGAAGACCAAGACGACCCGAGTCTGCGGCCTGTCTCCGACGACGATGACGACCGTATGAGCGTCGGCACCCCGAGTCTGTCCCTGCCTGTCAGACCCGGTCCCCTGTCTTACAGCCAAGCTGCTTCCCCGTCGCTAGGCAACAGGGAGGATACGCCGGGTGCGAGGACAGACAGTGCTGGCGTGTCGGCACTTACATCAGAGACTATGGCGAGTGTCCAGACTGCATCTGCTGCGACGGCAGGGGACGATACGGTAGACACTCGTAATGCGTCGGTCTGTGACGATAATCGGCAAGAGGCAACAGACCCCTCCCTCCCCACCCACCCAGAGGATCAGACCCAAAAAGACACAGTGCTGGCTGTAAACTCTGCCACAGGTGGCGGTAACCGTGATGTCATCAGCCAAGACACAGACGCTACTCTGCCATGCCAGGGGGAGGCTGGAGGGGAGCCCTTAGACCCTCCTGCCATCGAGGAAGCCATGAGGGAATCCCCTACACTTTGTGGGGAATCCCCGCCTCCCGTCACAGGGTCTGTCGAGCCAGTATCCAGCAAGCAGCCCGTGCAAGGCGAGCCCGGCAACTCCATGGTCAAGCCGCGTGGGAGACCCAAGGACAGCGACCTGCTTCCAGGTCAGACACACCTACCTGCGGCTTGGAACAAGACCACACCGCCAGCCAATCAGAGCCGACCGGCCCCGAGCGGGAAAGGTCAGCACGTCACCTCGGCAGTCAACAGGAAAACCCCCACTGGTTTGCACGTGCAAGGTTGCAGTGCAGGCGGCCGTCCTAACACGAGACTGCGCAGCGCGTCAGCCAGTGCAGCGGGACGGGGCGGTAAGCAGGTCAGTGGGTCAGGAGGCCGGACACCTACCACCATGTCCGGCGTGAGTCGGCCTTCACCGAGAGATAGTGCCAGCTGATGTGAAGGCCCGGCCCAGGTGTGTAATGACAGTGACACAGGTATGGATGGTGCATGTATAAGCTTCTTGACTTATAACATTGAAGGTCTGGGTAGGGTGTACGAACACGAGATGGCATCCTTCATATCCCGTTTCGACTTTGTGGTACTAACAGAAACATTTTCTACTACGTTTCCCGAACACCTGTTTCCATTGCATGACGTGTTACTTTCACCCGGCGTTCGGTTGTCAGACTCGCCTACTGCCAGACTGTCTGGGGGTGTTGTATTATTAGTTAGGAAAGAGCTTAGTAAATATATGAAGCGTGTTGTTGTTGAATACGACAACATGATTGCCGTCAGACTTTCAAAGTGTTTGTTTGGTCTCGAATCTGACGTCGTCTTACTTGGTGTGTATGTACCCCCCTGTAATTCTGAGTACTATACTGAAATCGAGATTGAGAATGGCATCACGATGGTGGAGCAGTGTATACTGGATGTTTTAGAACACGTGGGTGATGTGGAGTTATTGCTGTGTGGCGATTTTAATGCCAGAACTGGGAGTAGTGTGCCGGGTGTCGATGATTTGCCTTGTGATGTTGTCGACCTTGACTCAGATGTCAGCCATCATGTACCCCAACGCTTCTCACGTGACTGTGTTATCAACACATTTGGAAAGTACCTATTGAATGTGTGCGAACAGTTCAACCTGTCTATCTTGAACGGTATGCTTGGTAGTGAGGGTAGTGGTGACTTTACTTATATATCTGCCACGGGGTGCAGCGTCAACGACTATTTTCTTATTTCTAGAAGCATGCAAGACGCTTGTCATTCACTACAGGTGGTACCAAGAGTAGAATCGAAGCACATGCCGGTATCTTTGCAAATATTTATTAAAAGTGACAATAGCCTTGACAACAGGCATGTCCCGTCCTCGTACTCTCGGGAGAAATATGTATGGTGTACCGAGAAGGCTAATACGTTCAGAGAAACTCTCATGTCAGACGATGCACAAAAATGTTTTGATGATTCACTAGAATTAGTCGATTTTGATGTCGATGCTGCACTTGCGCTGTTTAATAGAGGACTCAGCATAGCTGGGCAATGCATGAAAAAAACGGTCTACGTTAGTGGTGATAAAAAACAATCTTGGTTTGACCGTGACTGCAGGGAATCAAGAAGGGTTTTGCGTCAACATTTGAGAAAGTTTCAGAAAAATGGTTTTGAAGAAGATAGAATTATTTATATAAGAAAACGTAAAGAATATAAAGCTCTGTTAAAAGAAAAGAAAAATTCGCATCGTAGGGATATCCTAGGTGTGCTTCATGAATGTAGAAATGACGCAAAGCTCTTCTGGAGTACCATCAAGTCTTTAACAGTGAACAGTAAAACACGAAATACAATAACCAAAGACGAGTGGTTTGAGTATTTCCATAAAGTTTTTAATTCACAAACTGTTTTTGCCAACAATGAGAACGAGAGTGATGAATCGACACACAATGAAGTCCCTACTGTCACACAGGTCTCTGATGACTGTAATTCAGAAGACGTGGTTGATAGAGATAGTCCACCTGGACGCTCCAGTAGCGATACTGACACTGTCGACAATGAGTTGCTGGATCGTAGTATCTCTGAACTTGAAGTGCTTGAAGCCATTAATAGTTTAAAAAGTAGTAAGGCCCCAGGTCCTGACAATCTGATAGGTGAGTTCTATAAGAATTCTGTAGATCAAACAGTTCGATTTTACGTAAGACTCTTTAATTCTATCTTTCAGTCTGGTACATTCCCAAAAGCATGGACAGAAGCGACAATCCAACCTCTTCACAAAAAAGGCGATATAAATAATCCAGACAACTATCGTGGTATTTCTTTACTCAACATCTGTAGTAAGTTGTATAGTTTTATATTAAATAAACGTCTTACAAAGTGGATTGAGACTAACAGTGTTATACATGAACCTCAGGCTGGCTTTCGCAAGAAATACAGCACAGTTGACCACATTTTTACCCTTTCCGCACTTATCCAAAAACAGCTAGTCAAACATAAAAAGTTGTACGTCGCTTTCATTGACTTCAGAAAAGCATTTGATTCCGTGGTCCGTGACAAATTATGGAAAGTTTTGAATAACAGGGGTATAAGGGGTAGAATGTTTATGGCCATCAAGAGCATGTACAAGGTAGTCAAGGCAAGGGTAAGGGTTGGGGGAGACTATACTGATTTCTTCTATTGTCCTGTCGGGTTGAAGCAAGGAGAAACGTGCAGTCCTGTCCTATTTTCTCTCTTCATTAACGAACTAGCTGATGACATAATTAAAGCAGGTAAACATGGCGTTCAGATGTTACCAGATTTGGTGGAAATGTTGATACTGTTGTTTGCTGACGACGTGGCTCTTTTTTCAGATACAGTGAGGGGCCTGCAAACTCAGATTGATATACTGTATCACACTGTACACCGTCTTGGTCTTGTTGTAAATCTGGATAAATCTAATATTGTTGTTTTTAGAAACGGGGGTCGCTTATCTGTATCTGAAAAATGGCACTATGGCAATGAGGATGTAGAGGTAGTTAATATGTATAAGTACCTGGGTATATATTTGTCTACTCGTCTGTCCTATACGTATTCTCTACAAGACATGGCTACTAGAGCGAAAAAAGGGGTAATTGGCATCTTGAAACTACTTTGGTCCCTTGGGGAAAAGTCTCCTTCAATATTCTTCAAGCTGTTCGATTGCCAGATACAACCAATGTTGATGTATGGGGCAGAGGTGTGGGGTCCAGTGGCCGATATAATGGTTGTAGAGCGAGTCCATCTGTTCGCCCTCAAGCGTTTTTTAAATACAAGTGACCGTACGCCTAGTGTACTCGTCTATGGCGAGACTGGTAGACACCCAATTAGTGTAAACATATACGTTCACTGCATTCGTTATTGGCTTAAAATTTTGCGTATGCCTCAACACCGTCTTCCCCTCAAAGCATATAATATGTTACTGTATTTACACAATCAAGACAAGACAACATGGGTTTCGTATATTCGCAGTTTGTTATATAGATACGGTTTTGGCGTGGTCTGGGAAAGCCAGGGAGTGGGGTGTACTGCACATTTTCTACGCTGTTTCAAACAAAGAGTGCTAGATTGCTGGCATCAAGATTGGCATGCAAGACTCACAGAAAAGGATAACTTACCACCCTCCGAGGACCGCTACTCTTTCTACCGCTCCTTTAAGTCCACTGTGTCGCTAAGCCCCTTTCTATCTGAGATTAAACATGTTCAGATCCGTAATGCTTTCATCAGGTTCCGAATGGGTACATCATGCCTGAGACCACACCGTCTTCGCTTCGCTACAGGATCAGTAGATTTCAGCTGCCCTATATGTACCGATGTGTACGAGTCCGAGCTACACTTTATGTTTATTTGCCCGTTATATAGCGCTCTCCGGGCTAAACACCTGCCTGCAAAATACATCAAACACCCTTCGTCCTTTCGCTTGGCCTTACTGTTATCTAGTTTGAATAGTAACCTCGTGCTTCGTGTTGCAACGTTTGTGTATGAAGCCTTTTGCATGAGAAGCCAATACGTTCATAGTTCAGAGTATATGTAATTCAAGCTAATTCGTTGACACACTCAATACTCTGTTGCTGTACATATGTGTATGCACTACATTTCTTGGTTTGTGTATGGGACACTGCGCTTATACTGCATGTGTGACTTAGTTATAATAGGCATATTTCTGCTGCTGCCCCTTCCTGCTGCTGTATGTGTGTGTGTGTGTGTGTGTGTGTGTGAGAGAGAGAGAGAGAGAGAGAGAGAGAGGGAGAGAGAGAGAGAGTGAAGGAGTTGGGGGGGGGGGGGGAACTTGACCGGCGGCTGAACGAAGTTTGTGTTTTTCTTCAGTATACGTTGTGTATGTAGTGGTACCTTTATTTTTGCTGGTATTGTATGTGTGTCACATGTGCGATGAGCACACGTTTCCTCCCCTTGATATGGGCTGAAGGCCTCATCAATAAACTGATTGATTGATTGATTGATTGATTGACATTGCCAATATTTGCTGTATATGTGCTTAGTATTAATGTTTGTTTTACCCAGTTGTAATTGTTATGCTGTGCTTTCTGTGCTTTTTTTGGGGAATCGGGTTTAGCCGCGAAATAGTCTTTGTTGCTTGCGCGGCGTTACGCCTTAACTAACTAACTAACTAACTTGTAATCGGGAGTTCGATAAATTAGCATGAAGGTGCAGCGTCTCCTGCATGTCCTGCACTGCCCCGTAGAGTAGTTTGCATCATTTGTCCAACGTTACATTTTTGATTAATACACGTAGTGCAGACACACTTGGCCGCGAATTAGTCTTTGTGGCTTGCGCGGCTTTATTAAAGCCGGAAAAACTCATTCACCCTTACCACATTACAGAGACGTATGCCTGCTCATATGTTTTCAAAGATATGGCTTTGCGTGAGAGCCATCACCGTGGAAGCTTTTGAAGCGGAGTAGCACCGGAAACACCCGCGACCATTTGGACTGCACCCCGTGATGTACTCTAGTGTATTATTCATCATCAACAGGAAACGGCAAATTAGCGCTGTCGGATGACGGGAGCAGGGAATTTTACGACATTTGTTGATATGATGAAAGCAGCATACGGGATGTCGCAAAATGTTTAAAAAAAAATTTTTTTAAAGGAAAAGGCAAGTCAAGTGCAATGTTGTGTTTAGGGGATAGATAGTGATGTCCTAGACGGCTGCCCGAAAGATTTGAACATGAATACACCATTCAGCATATTTCACACCAAACGGCTGCCGAAATGCGATGCCGTGGGGGCTGCCATGTTGATCCTAGCAGTGACGTCACACGTCCACTCAGCAGCAGACGAGATTCTGACACTGTGTGTGCAGGTGTGCCTGCTACACGTTTTAGGCGTGCTATTTCTAGCTCGTATACACACTTTGCTAATTTCCTGAAAGCTAGAATAGATTTGGGGAACTATCCCTATAATTTCGAGCCAGAATATTCTGAGGAAGAGCTGAGTAAGGGGTCAAAACAGTGGGGACGATGGGGAAGAGCCGATCATGAGAACGAGTGCAGTCAGTTGTGGGAGATGCGTGTTTGACAAGTGAAGCAGCAACATCGTTCGCAAAAGCGCCAGTGAAACAATCCGGGGTAAAATGATCTCCACAAACCTGGTCCTGTGGTCTCGATTGTTCCAGGCGTATTCCTGCACTCAGCGGAGCAAGCGAGCCGTTCTTCAAGGCTTCAACCATTTCGCACACAACCTCCGTTTTTCCTTTGATTTGTTTAGATTCGGAAATTCAAAAAAGCTTTTGTGGCTTCCATCTGCATTCTTACACGTGCCCTGTTTGCTGAAACAACCAAACGCTTTGCACTGTGGCATCTCGAACACAAAATAATTCTCTGGAACAACTCGCTCAAAGCAGGCACTGCCGACAGTGGAGGGGGTGTGACGTCACCGTCAGCACCTTTCCTGCCTCATTCGCGAAAGAGTGCGGCAACATGGCGCAGCCCAGGAACCGAAAGCAGAGGGTGTTTTCGGCGCATTTTTGAGTAAATGGTACTTTGTTTACGAAAACTTTTGCTGTCTAACAGCTTAGGACCTCAATATCTGTCATTTAAACCCCATAGTGCTCTTGACTTGCCGTACCATTTAAAAAAAAAATTGAGCCGAATGAGTTTTTTTTGGCGTAAGCTTTCGAAAGGACCATTAGACCTTATGTGTATGTCGTTCCTCTTTCGAAAACAAGCAAACAAAGCGGAATAACAAAAATCACTTTGTGTGTGTGTGTGTGTGTGTGTGTGTGTGTGTGTGTGTGTGTGTGTGTGTGTGTTTTCTCTCTCTCTCTCTCCTCTCCTCTCCAAATATCGAATAGCCAACAAATAACTGATAATGATAAAAAGTAGATACCATATTTTTACATCTCTCTCTCTCTCTCTAACACACACACACACACACACACACACACACACACACACACACACACACACACATCCCTAAATTCCTTAAACAATTCCTGTGGAACTGTGAAAATAGCACACACACACACACACACAAAATTCAGGGTAAACAGATGTATCGTTGTACCAGTACCCCAAGCACCTTGTTTTTCCTTTCTTTTCTCCATTGGCTCTGAATTAGAAGAAGGGGACGCCTGTTGTTCGTAACGCCTCCGCAGAACCCGACCTTCCGATTTGGGTCGTCAGGATCACAGAACTATCCTTCCTCAAGTTCCTGTAGCTGTGATGGTTTTTAGCTGAGTGGGTGTATTAGCTACATGTATAATATACTTTGATCCTGAACAAAAGGCCCCCCCTCTTCTTATGGGTGTTCTTAGTAGAGTTTTTATTTCATACTTTTATTTGTAACATTGTATACTGTTTTTTTTTGTTGGTTTTTTGTTTTTTGTTGTTGCTTTTAATGTGTGGGCGCAACATATTTGTCTCCTTTAGGGATCAATACAGATTTATTTTTTATTTCTTTATTTTTAGGTTTGATATAACAACCTGGGCTAAAGATGTGCTTATTAATTTTTGTCACGCATGCTGCAGGCAGAAAAAAGCAACAACTTTCTGAACGGGGACCACAAGCATGGGTTTAACTCTTTCCACACTGACGCTACCATCTTTTGTCATGATGTACTCCCCAGCGTGAAGTGACCCGGGTCTGAGCAGCTTGAGGCTGGAAGTGCCCCTGGTCAATGCAGCTTGAGGCTGGAAGAGCCCATGGTCAACGCAGCTTCAGGCTAAAACCGTCTCGGGTTTATGCAGCGTGAGGCCAGAAGTGCCCCAGGTCAATGCAGCTTGAGGCCAGACGTGCCCTAGGTCAATGCAGCTTGAAGCTAGAAGTACCCCTGAGTTAAACAAGACGGGGAGTACATCCCGCGTGTAACACCGGCAAGACTGACAAGGAGAACTTCGGGTCGTTGCAGTTCTCGTTCGCGCGGCCAGCAGATGTCATTGAATTGCATTTAGAGCTCTCTAGTTATAGAAGCTAATGCTATCATTCCTATGCTCACGGATCATTCTGAGCTGTTTTCGTGGTATCTATCATCACACCATTTAGACACCTGGACAGTGACAGCGTCTGCAATGCTGGCACTGAGTCGTAGAATTTGAATGGTCGACCGTTCGCGCAAAGTGGAAACAACATTGTATCGCTATAGAGCTGTACTAATCATCAGGATAGAGTATTTCGAGCGTACAGGCGCACTCACGAGCGAAACTTTTCCCAAGCATAATCTGGCTTAGCGAAGACGGAATTGGCCCGTTTATCATTACGTGTCGAGCCTACAGGCGGACTTACACCAAGGACCCTAGCGCCGCGGATCTAGGGTCCTTGCGTACACAGGCGACTGTTTCACAACAAAATTTGGCTTCTGTGGAGTCTAGTAAACTCAGAATTGACGTCTTTAAGTTCCAGGTCTAGTTTCTTGGGGACCCCCCCCCCCCCTTCCCCAACCCCCAGCCCCAAAACACTAGAACTTTCTGGGGTTTCATCGAACCCATTTTCATTTCTCCTAATGGCTGAGCTCCAGAGTAATATTATTTCAGACTAAGGGGAAAACAGCTAATGTGTTGACTCTCTTCGATCTGTCTGTCTGTGACGAGAGCTGGGATTTCCGAACTGAAGACAGTGATCTGAAGCCGTAGTATTGCAGCAAATTACCCGAGCAAATCAAACCGATAGTCTCTGCTGTTTTCCTTGTCCATTCCCCACGGGGGCTTCAGGTTAACGGGGTAGAGGGAGGAGGGAAGAGTTGCTTACAGACTGCGTCACAATTATTGTGAAGACGGAAAGAGAAATGTCTTGTCTACCTCCTCCACTGTCCTCTTCCTCCAACCGTCCTTACTCTCCCTCCTTCAAAGGTTTGCCCTAGGTACCACCCGTCTCCTTCCTCAGCATTTTGCTCTCCTCCTCCAACGTTTTGACCTATGTGCCACCTCTCTCTTCCTTCAGCATTTTGCTCGCCTCCTCCAATGTTTTGACCAATATACCACCTCTCTCTTCCTTCAGCATTTTGCTGTCCTTCTCCGATGTCTTGCCCTATGTACCATTTCTCCCTTCCTTCAGCATTTTGCTCTCCTTCTCCAATTTTTTTAAACCTATGTACCACCTCCCTCTTCCTTCAGCATTTTGCTGTCCACCTTCAACGTCTTCCCCTGTGTACCCCCTGTCTCCTCCTTCAGCATTTTGCTCTCCTCCTCCAATAGTTTAACCTATGTACCACCTCCCTCTTCCTTCAGCATTTTGCTGTCCACCTTCAACGTCTTGCCTTGTGTACCACCTGTCTCCTCCCTCAGCATTTTGCTCTCCTCCTAAAGTTTATTGACCTATATACCGCCTCTCCCCTCCTTCAGCATTTTGCTGTCCTTCTCCAATGTTTTGACCTATGTACCACCTCTCTCCTCCTTCAGCATATTGCTCTCCTCCTCCAATGTTTTTTTTTTTTTTTTTTTTTTTACCCTATATACTACTCATCTCCTCCTTGAGCATTTTGCCCCCCCCCCTTCATCTCCTCTAATGTCTTGCCCTACGTCCAACCCCTGTCCTCCTTCAGCATATTGCTGCTTCCATCGTCCGTATTCAAAGGTTCGGATTTCTTTTTCCGGGTGACGAAGGAAAGTGTTTTGATTTGTCTCGTCCAGATTTCAGACTGATGGTGAGGGTTTACGCTGTACGTGCACAGCCTTGTCTGATCCATTTAGAACTATTTTGCAAAACTTTGAACCCGTGTCTCGGTCTGTTCTTTCTTGGCAGAGAAGTGAGGCGCTAGAAAGGGTAGGATTTGCAAACCGCGAAATGCGTTAAGAAACACGTTAAGAAAAAGAGACATGGAAATTTAGTTCGGCAAATTTGGGCCTGGTGGACTTCTTAAAGGGGCAGTTGGTTGCTTGGTTGAGGGTTTTACGTCTTCTTTTCCAACACATACGGGACAACGAGGAAAAAATCCAGCACAAATATTTATTCCCAGACGAATATAGTTTTACGTGGCGAGACATAGAATCAGACATACGCAAGGAGTGATGGTCATGTATATGTGTATTCTTATGCACTCTTTGTCCATTGAATTCTTATGCACTCTTTGTCCATTGTAATCTTATGAACTCTTTGTCCATTGTAATCTTATGAACTCTTTGTCCATTGAATGCTTATGCACTCTTTGTCCGTTGTAATCTTATGAACTCTTTGTCCATTGTATTCTTATGCATTCTTTGTCCATTGAATTCTTATGAACTCTTTGTCCATTGTAATCTTATGAACTCTTTGTCCATTGAATGCTTATGCACTCTTTGTCCGTTGTATTCGTATGCACTCTTTATGCATTTGTAATTTTGTGGGCACGTATCGCTTTCCTTGAAGATCTATATATCTAGTTGGGGAGTATTAACTGGTTTTGTCCTTGTTGCGCGGGTTTTGCCCTTTAGACAGCGATCATTGGATTTCACGACTCACAGAGAGAGAGAGAGAGAGAGAGAGAGAGAGAGAGAGAGAGAGAGAGAAACAACCGCCCTACCTTTCAAGAGTGTAGACGATGGAGTCTTGATGGTTTTTTGCTACTTCCTTTCCGACGGCTTGGTGCTTTGCTAATGATGTCTCCGCTGGTTTTGCCCGCTCGTTTCTTCCCCTTCTGGTTTCCTCAGTCGGTTCCTGGCAACAGAAGAATAGGGAAGCATGTAATAATATCACATCGTTTCCAGATATCGACGCAAGACTTGCCGATGCCAAAAAAGAAAGGAAAAAAAAAAATTAAGAGGGCGACTTTCCCTTCTTCTGGCCGCTTCCTTCTCTTGTGTGGGTGGAGAGTAATGAGGGATGACGTGCAGCAAATTGCTCGTAATGTTCCATGTCCTTTTCAGCAGGATCGCCCAGCCACCCATTTGTACATATTATGAAATCTACTGGTGTTCGTTCTCTGTGTGGGTCTGATATATTTTTTTCCCCGAACTCTCGTCGAAAATTGTGTCTGTTTTGTAGGGGTTTGCTGTGTTTTTTCCTTTAACTCTCAAAATTTTAGAGTTGAAAAAGAAAATTGTGTCTGTTGTGGTTTTAACTCTCCGCAAAAAGAGGCAAGCTGCAAGTGAAGCTGGGACTTTTTGCACAGAGGTGGGACACAAGTGAGGCAAGCGGATTTGTGTGAACTGCCTCTTTGGCCTAAAGAGAAAGTAGACGTGCATTACTTCAGTGAGGCCTGAGCAGAAAGGGGATATTGAAATGTTTTTTCAAACCCTTGTCAGGTGCGTGCCTTTGAATGGTCTGTTCATGGTAGTAATTGTTTCTAGACTGAAGCATTTTTAGGGGTGACTGTGATGCCTTAGGCTAATAGGGAATATATAGGCATTTTGAGGCCATGTGTGTTTGTGTCCTTCGCCCACAAAACCAGAAAACCTGGCAATTACGTACCGGATAGGAATTCGGTTGGAGCCCCCAAAACATTCGCGGACAATAAGACCAATTAAACTAACCACCACCACGCACACTCACACACGCATAATTATGCATCCGTGGAAACATCCGTTGAAATATCCCAAAGCACTTTTAGACTAATTGCACGCCCACTAACACACGCATGTATGAGCGCAAACAGTATCCAAAAAAACAAAAAAAACAAAACTATTATACTTACTACGCACGCACACTCAAACGTGTACGCGAGCACTCATTCCGCACCTTGCCACACCCGCAAATGATTTTAATAACCTAAGGCATTGACCCGCGGCGACATTAGTCCCAAGGGGGTGTCCAGTCATTAAGCCGGACAGCTTTTTGACGCGTGTTTTCATTAAAAGCCCTAAACCGGACCTCACTTCACCGGAACCTGGCCCCTCTCGAGGAGCCGGAAATCACGTGACAGGTTTGAGCCAATCAATCATCTGCGCCCCCGAGGACCCGGCTGGATATCAAACGGAAATGAATTCATTTTTGTTTTTCAACGTGAAGTGAATGGTGGTTTCGCAATTACAGAATTCCCCCCCCCCCCCCCCCGAACTATGGGGGAAGCAGCAATGGAAGGAGGGAGGAAAACCATTGTGTAAATTGTATTCACATGACGTTAGGGGAAAAGTCCCTGGACACCCGAGTATTTATTCAGCAAGAACGTTAAGCAAACGCACGAGGCGTTTCTTTTTATGAAAATATGCCAATCCAATTGTAGGAACTGATGTGAATCGCCAGCATGAATTTTACATGATCAAAGTCATGGGGGGATGACAGGTTAAACCAAATTCGGTGACTGTTGAACAACATTTTTCAATGCGGAAGGCCTGTCTTAACCGCACAGGTAATTGCTAAACAGTGTTAACAGTGTGACTCCGTCCAGTCACTTTTATCAAAGATGGTGCGTTTGACAGCTTCCTTTGTGATCACGTCCACACGTCCACACGAGTTTTTCCGCTCACGCGGCAAGCTCTAATGCTCTCGTGTTTGATCAAGAAATTAATAATTTTGGAAAAGAGAGAGAGAGAGAGAGAGAGAGAGAGAGAGAGAGATCAAGAATCAAGAAAACTTTATTTTTTAACGGTAGAGGTAGTTAACGTGAAACAGTCGATTTTCATACCTGCCGTTGCTATTTCTAGTAGGTATCTATTTAAATAGAACACACACACACACACACACACACACACACACACACACACACACACACACACACACACACACACACACATGTGATGCAACAGGAAAAAGCAAATTAGCAATAAAACCATAGGAAATAAAACTACACTCTAATAAGACAGGAACATTTAAAAAGCGTGATGAACATACCAATTATGTCAATATGTAGGAATGGGCGTGAAGAGAGAGAGAGAGAGAGAGAGAGAGAGAGAGAGAGAGAGAGAGAGATTTTATTTTACAAAGAATAAGGTTATAGGCGCTAAGGCCCAACTGTTCAAACCTGTTCTCGATTACACAAACGCAACATTGTTAGATGAACCGGCAAACCAATCAAATACATTCCTATCACAAAGAGAGAGAGAGAGAGAGAGAGAGAGAGAGAGAGAGAGAGCGCAATAAAAACAAAAACACAAAAACAAAAGCAAAACAACAAACAAACAAACAAACAAACAAGCCCAGTCCTAACCACCGATATAATTATGACTGAGTGAACACGCTATCAAAACCTGCAATTACAATGCACTGTCTCGCTGCTCTGTCAAAACTGATTTCGTCACATGAAACAACACCCCCCCGTCCCCGTCTCTCTCTCTCTCTCTCTCTCTCGCTCGCTCTCTGCCTAAAGTTCTTTTGTCGATAAAAATGGCCCGAAAAGATCCGATCTCTCTCTCTAACAAGACGATGGGTCGTTAGGAGACGAAGATTAGGCCATTGATCATGACTTTAAACGAAATTACTGTTCCACCAAGTGAGTGTCTTCGTTGCAAGAAGAATAACATTTTTTGTTGTTGTTTTTTTGGTATTATCAGAGAAAGATCTGATTGTCGGTGAAGTAATCGCATTTGGACGCGTTGTTTTGAAGAGCGTATTTCTCCGGATTAAATTCCGCGTATCGACCCCCCCTCCCCCCCCCTCCCCCTTTTTACCACACCTCCCCCTCCCTTTCTTCCCTTCCCTCTCCGTTTCTTCCGTCAAGTCTTCTGACTCTTTGCCGTCTCCGTAGTTTTGTGTTAGGAGTTTTTTTGGGGGGGGTGAGTTATCCCTTCCTTCCGTTTTAAAAAAGAATGAAAAGAACTAAAAGAGATGTAATGAATAGGACGGGTGTTAGGATGTTTCTCACAAACTAAAAAAAAAAAGAAAAAGAGAAAGGAGTCAGTGTAATGCAGTTGTCGTATGCAACACGAGCTTCCGGATCCCTCACAGACAAAAAAAAAAAAAAAGGCGATAGAACAAAGTTCCATGCACTTGATGGCCGTACATTTCACATTTCACCGGGCGTAAATAAAAAAAAGGCAAGGGCTGAAATCTCCGGCCATTTCCACACACACACACACACACACACACACACACACACACACACACACACACACACACACACACACACACACACACACACACACACACACACAAACACACAACGTCTGCACCAGGTGCCCCCGCTAGACGAACAAAAAAAAAAGTCTAAGGAAACAGGACAGTGTTCTAGGACAGGAGAATTATGATTGATAGGTAATATCACGTTGGTGTTTTTCTTGTTTTGTTCTTTTAATCCGAGACCTCAATGAGATAAGTCCATAAGAATGTGCAAGTGTGTGACAAGTACAGGTCTAGCTTGCTGTTGTTAATCCTTGGCATTCCATGTATAGCAGGGATTTTCCTTTTAAAAAAAAAAGATTTTTGAAAGCTGTGGCTTTCTCGTTTGCAGCGGTCACCTTGAAAGGAGAGAATAGTTTTGAAAAGCCGCCGACAGATCCCGTGGCCAAAGTAGCACACAGTTATTGCTTCTCAAAGATCTCGCCTCGCGCGGAATCTTTTGTCATTGTTGACTGGAACGGCGAGGCTGCAGCAAAATGTTGTTACTGATGTCATTGTTATGTGGGGATTATCTTCAGCCTTGGTAAGCTGGACATCGTGTAAAATGTCAACACGTGAAGCAGAAATTGCGTAACTGACATGGCGCAGCTTGGGAATTTCCCCAACATTATTTCTAAACGGTAAGCGATTCGAAACAGCCCTTGGCGTTCAGCTGGTTTACCGTGTCCTCAGCTTGTACCAGTTAGATGGGAAGCCGGGATAGCCGAATGGTAGAGCATTGGACTTTCAACGCTCGGGTCGTGAGTTCAAATCCCAAGCTGGGGCCGAATATTTTGTGCTGGCCTTATTCTCGTTGCCCCGCCTTTGATATCACCCACGCGTGGTGGAAAAAAAAGACGTTAAACTCCCAAACACCCACCCACACATCCGCACCAATTAGATAGCAGAGGTTGTGACAAGGCGTCTTCTGCTTGTCACACAAGGCGTCTCCCGTTTGTCACCTTTACACACTCACTGTCATGGCCACAGTGTCAAAGCCATGGCCTTCAACCTGCAAGTCAGTTCATCTGGCCGGTCACTGGCACATTACGGGGCTTCGGGTCATCAGAGTGTGTGCTGACAAAAGCGAGTGACATCAAATATTGATGCACGAAAGTAGTCGCTTCGCAGTGAGCAAGTCTTCGGGACAGGCGGGCGTTATGATGGGAAGACAGTGGACGAACTCAGTTTGGTGCTTCATAGCCCCGAGTTCGATAAATCAGCATGAAGATGCAGCGTCTCCTGAATGTCCTAGGTTTATACTGCCCCGTAGACCAGTTTGTATCAGTTGTCCAACGTTATATTTTTGTTGTTTTTTCAAGTAGTGCAGGCACACTTCGCCGCGAATTAGTCTTTGTGGCTTGCGCGGCGTTCAGCCTTAAAAACTCACTCACTGTTTCATGGCACCGACATTCTGCTTCAACCCCTCCCTGCACTTCCCCCCACCCCCCACCTCTCAAAACCACCACCACCACCACCATCACCAACGACCAGTAACAAACAACAGGGACAAAGGAAAACGAAACAAAACAAGAGCAGACCAAACAACAACAACAGCAACAACAACAGCACTACGCAAAGCACAAACAAACATACACAAAAACTCGAAAAATGCAGAAGACAACGATTTCCACCATCTCCGCCTAAAAGAAAACAAACACCACAAACAAAACAAAACAAAACAACAGCAACAACAACAACAACCAACTAACAAAATCCCCCCCCCCGCCCCCTCGCTTACAACAAATCCGGCTTACTTAAGTCGACCTTATGTCTAAGATTTTCTAAGATATGTCTAAGACAAAAACTGCTTCCGCTAGGCGTTCGTTTTGAAGACGGGCCGGGGGCGGATGGGCGGGGGCAGGGGGGCTCAAGGGACTAATGTGGGGACCGATCGCTTACATAAGTTCGCTTAATTTCGACAGCAGTGCTCCTTGGTGGCGGTGTTTTCCCCTACGCAAAATGTCGCTTCTGCACAACGAACCGGCGCATCGGGACAGCAAGTCAAGACCGTGCCCCCCCCAAATCTCTCCCAAGTTTAATTTGTAAATCGACTGTCTTGTGTCCCAAAGTAAAATAAGATACGATAGACAACGTTCACTTTTTCCTCGTCTAATGAAATTTGGAAGGACAACAAGCTATCACGTGAAATAGCAGTGCAGTTCAATAAGTACTATTCCCTCCGCCTCCCCCCCCTCCCCCCTCCGGCACACACAGTCTCAGACTCAGGCATTTACAGAAGCTGCCTATACACACACACACACACACACACACACACACACACACACACACACACACACACAGAGTAAGTGCATACAACCTTGCAAGTACAAGTATGAGAGGGCCTCTACAGCTTCACCGTTTACTGAATACCGACGTGTGTCCTTCATAAAAAAAGGTGCTAAAATGAATGAAGTTTCACCATTTCCCTTGAGTGCCGGCTTATTTGAAGTCGTCACGCGATTATGCTATTTACAACTCTGGAAGAGGAAGGTTTTAACGTAGTTTCTTTACGCACGCGGGTTGGTTCAACTTCAAAGTGGGCGAGGTTTGGGGGAAGTATGCGTGCAACAGCATATGCGCGAACCTGTGTGTGTGTGTGTGTGTGTGTGTGTGTGTGTGTGTGTGTGTGTGTGTGTGTCTGTCTGTCTGTCTGTCTGTCTGTCTGTCTGTCTGTCTGTCTCTCTCTCTCTCTCTCTCTCTCTCTCTCTCTCTCACGCACGCACGCACGCACGCACGCAAGCACGCACACACACCTAACTACCTAACTACTCATGGATTCTACGAAAGGTAGTGCATTAGGGGACTGTCCACATACGAGTGGATCACAACGTCGATGGATGTAGACATCGAATGACACATAGAAGACGAACACTGAACATCGCCCTACCCCCCCCCCCCCCCCACCTCCACCCCCACCCTTACGTAGCCATCATGCCAGATAGACAGAACTTGCGTGCAAAAAGATACTGCGCGGGCGTTTTTTTTTCTTTTTTTTTTTACATTTAGCTAGCCAGTGAAATTCACTTTAGAGTTGCACGAAGACCTTCCCTCCCCTCCCCCCTCCCAACGGGAGAATCAATTCATAAACTCGTTGACAAGTTATTTACCCCCCGAGTCTCTTCTCTTACTGCCGGCGAACCCGACACTTCCCCCATTTCAAATTTCTCGTTGCCCAAGAAAAGGGTTAAACTTACAAATAACATAAAACATCCGATCCTTTCGCATAAAGTGAGAAACGCATTCTCCAAATGACTTCCCGCGCGGAGAACTTTTCCCACAAATGTCTGTTTTCCCGCACGCTTAAGTGCGGTGCTTAAACGGATTTATCCGTGAGCAACAACGCCTGTGAGAGGTTGCGCGGGGAGAGCGCGATGATAAAATTGTTTTATAGTTTGTTTGCACGAAGAAAGCGGCATCGGGCTGGATGTTACCAAAGTGGGCAAAACTGCGCGGTTCCCAGAACGCCGGACTACACTGATTAAAGTCTCAATCCGTATGACAGGCATACAACTGACAGGCGAAGCGTTAAGCCTGCTCTTAACTGGGCACTGCGGAGCGCCACAGTGCTGTCCACAGTTGTGACAAAGTTGTGATTTGGGGGGTTTCCGCCGCTGTGGCGTCATCGCAGCAACCTGGATTTCAAATCGCCACGACTGCAACTGTGGTTTCCACAACAGATTCTGATTGGCTGTACTACGTCACTCGGCGCGCAAACATGGTGGACAGTGCATCTTCAATCGGTTTGTCACCGGGCACAGCTGTGTTCAGTTTTGTAGTTACTAGTTAGTAGACACACCGAGCGCAACGACAGTGATGTGCACATGTGTGTTTCGCGCGCTGTGCCCAGGTAAGAGCAGGCTTTCAGGCCAAAGAAAGTCACATTTCTCTACTGTTAGAAGCCGCAAAGTCACGAAAACGGTCGCAATGACCAAAAAGAACATCCTTCTATCTGGCAAACAGCCTCGAAAGCGGCAAATTTCCATCTCATCGGCGTTACGAAGACAGAAGCTGTAAGGTGTGAAGAAGTTTAGATTTACAAGTTCATCGCTCATTCACAAACTACACGGCAACTTGTGAGAATTCCCCCGAGACAGCTAAGAAAGCTACGAAAAAGATTTTAAAAAACCTTATACGCCCATTTTCTATTTTTATGCTCTCAAATCCGACTGGGCTAAAGAAACTACGAGAGAGAGAGAGAGAGAGAGAGAGAGAGAGAGAGAGAGAGAGAGAGTCTTCCTTATATTCTATGCAAACAAACTGCTCTGAGCTCTTTCGGCAGTGTCTAACATCCCACCGCTTGAGACACCTGCACAGTGATATAAATCTCAGATGCTGGCATCGATTCATCAGAAGGGTACACGCGATGCGAGTATCATAAGGACTGAGGCAGGTAGTGTTGCGACCACAGTCAACGGCTGAGTTATATTTCGACGGCTCGCGCAGCCTGCCGAAGGCATTGTATCGCGGCCAGAGGTCTGCGAGTAACTAAGATAGACTTTTTCCAGGATACGTGCACATTCACAAGCGCAGCCGCTCCAACTCTGCTGTGCCGGTTGGGGCCAAATATTTGTGTTGGCCCTTTTCTCGCCGCTGCTCCCGTCTTCGGTATCAGCCAAATGTGACGGAAAAAGGACGTCAAACTCCCAGACACCCACCCACCCGACCCTGCTGTGAAGCCTAGTAATTATGGAAAAGGTGTGTTTAACTTTAAACCACACAGATAATTAGTGTAAGACAAGCCGACGTAACGATGCATTGTCACCTTCATCGCGACAAAAAAGAAGGGAGACAACTCTAACAAAGAAAGGATAACTGCCGAGACTCTGAGCGCGCGCGCGCGCGCGCGCGCACACACACACACACACACACACACACACACACACACACACACACACACACATACCGAGTGGGTTTAGTGCCGAGTGTACGTGGGAAAGGCCGTTTACCAGTTTCAGTGCAGGCACATTACTGGGCAATCATCAATTACTGAGAAAATACAGGAGGGAAAATAATGGGGGAAAAACAGTAGGCTCAGTGCACAAATGTCATGCTAAGGCGTTTGCTGTTTGCCATCGTTTGTTTTCCTATATATATGATTTGTGTTCCACGGCCTTCTCAAGAAATCTTAATTTGTTTGCGCACTGGTTCACACCTGCATCACGTGCACGGAGACGTGATCTTTTGCATCTGGTGTCACGTGCTGGTAGTAAGTAGGCTACATGCATGTGCACCCATCAGCGCCGTGCATCGGTTGATACCCGGCTGCCGTCAGTTAGTACACAAGTATCTGTAACGCGATAAGGAGGTGCAAAATGTCAAAGGAGACTGACTACAACACGGGAAAGATTAATGATGAAATTTACGGTGACAAGCAGGCGATGATGAAGGAGAACTGTTGACATTACAACAGTGATACACTGTACTTTGTTCTGCAGCACTGCAGCGTAATTGTTCACACTATCTTCTTATCAGTGCAGCCCGAATACTCCAACTCAAATCTGAGGTGGTCTGCGTGCTGCGTTCTGAGCTGATAAGCTTGTCTTCGGAACTTGGTGCATGTACTGCTGACAGCTATTCTACAAACGCTCTCTTTGTCCTGTGTGTGTGTGTGTGTGCGTGCGTGCGTGCGTGCGTGCGTGCGTGCGTAAGAGAGAGAGAGAGAGAGAGAGAGAGAGAGGGAGAGAGAGTTAATTTCTTGTCTTTCCCCCTTCGCAGACGATAATCATGAATATTTTGATGGGTGATGGGTGTTCGTGAATTTAACGTCCTTTTCTACTACGTGAGTTGATATCAAAGACGGGGCAACGAAAAAGACCCGCACAAATGTCTGACCCACGCCGGGATTCGAACTCACGACCCCAGCATTGAAAGTCCAACGCTCTACTGTTGGGCTATCCCGGCTCCCCTGAACGTTTTCAAAATACTGTCAATACGGTTCAAATACTGTCAGTTCCCATCACCTCCTCCACCCCTCCCCCCTTCCTCCCCGTCTTATCCATCCTTTATAAGCTGTGCTGTAGTCAAATTTCGTCCACCAGTACTAATCCTCGCCACCCTCACTCTGTCTGTTGTCTGTCTGTCTGTCTGTCTGTCTGTCTCTGTCTCTCTGTCTGTCTCTCTCTCACACACACACAGACACACACACACACACACAGACACCACACACACACACACACACACACACACACACAAGCGCTGGAAACAGAACGGGGTCCTAAAGTGTGATGCTGTGTGATCGGACAAAATAGCGACAAGAGCAGAGAGAGAGAGAGGTCGATCATCACGAGTCAGCTGTTTATCTAGCGGTGGTCGATTGGCTCTTTCGCTCAGTGCCGGCTGGCTCGTATCGGCAGGTTGTTCGCTTCCCGTCCTGCGTTGTTGTCGACCAGAAGTAACAGTGGCCTCAGAAGGTGTTGGTGGGCTATTCTCGGGAGGCGAGCACACTGATTCTGCTAAGAGGTCTCTGGTCCTCAGTGGTTTTGCGTTTGCTTTTCTTAAAGGCCCAGTGTGCTATAGGGCGCTGGACTTTCAATGCTCGGGCCGTGAGTTCGAATCCTTGCTGAGGGTCAAAACTTCGGGCTTGGCTCTTCCCTTTGGCGTTGCCCCGTCTTTGATATCACCCATATGTATATTTTTATTATTTATTTATTTATTTATTTGAAGTTGTTAACTTTGTAAAAACTTACTATGAGTATAAGCGCTATATAAATATTCATTATTATTATTATCATAATTTTTATGTACCAGAAGAAGGATGTACGTCTTGTTAATGCTCAAACTGTCTTTTCTGTACTTTCTCCAGTGCAACAAAATAAATCTGTTTAAACCAAAAGGATGTTAAATGTTAAACCCATGCTCACAATACGCCCCCCACCCACCCACCCGCAGATGATCAGAGGCAAGAGGTGTTCTCAAGAAACAATTCCATTCAAGGTGCATCTTCTGAAAGTATATGTAGTCTCATAAACCGTTCAGAGCTGTTCTGGCAGTGCCTAACATCGCACACCACTCAGACGACCTGCACAGTGACAGCATTTCACAGGCTGGCACTGACCCAGCAGAAAGCCAGGCGTCCGTGACAGTGTTGCTGTCAGTCACTGGCTATCATCAGTCAGTGAGTCAGTCAGTCAGTCAGTCCTCTGGTATGTTATTTCTCCATACAGTGGAACGACGATATTCACTTCAATAGTGACCTTTTAAATTTTTCCCGCACGTGTGCAGCTCCCATTTGTGGAGAAGTTTTCCCGCAAACAATTCCATAGGGCCTCTGAATAATAACAATAACACACACACACACACACACACACACACACACACACACACACACACACACACACACAAACAACAAAACAACAATCATTCAGCAGCATCCCTTTGTCCCCAAATCCCATTACCCACCTCTCGCCGTCGGCCCTCCAAAAACTGTTAATAATACGCGTATATAAAAATGCCACCCAACGAGGAAAATCATTAAGAGAAAGTTTTTTTCCCCATTTCTTTAAGCTTTATTTTGAGCATTTGTTTGCTCTGTAATACAGCGTTACAGACCTTTTGAGAAAGTGCAGCTGAATGGAACATCGACTGTCATAAGCGCACCTAGTTTTTCCTGAATCGAGTCCAATCGATCCTTCGGCTGAGTGGAGACGCGCAACGATGCGTTGACAAGTGTCTTTTGTCTCTCTCTACTCAGGCGTGACGAGAGGGTATTAGCGCACATCCTGTGTTGATATTTCCTCGTCACGGACTGGCTACTCGAGCGTGGAGTTCGCGAGCAGCCTGTCGGAAAAGTGTTGTCCCGTATTTTTTTGTGAATTGACAGTTTTTTTCTTTCTCTTTCAGGCCTGCTATCAAAAGTGTTGTCCCACATTTTTGTGTGAATTGGCAGCCTTTTTTTTCCGTCCTTGCAGTTTCAGCCCCACGACCGAAAGAAATGCCATTCAGTTGTAGAGTGCTAATGCGCGCTGCCTGCTTGAGTTGCCTCTGTAGCGTGCTGTCTAATTTACCGTGCCAAATATTTGCAATCTGACTCTGTGTGTGTGTGTGTGTGTGTGTGTGTGCGCGCGTGCGTGCGCGTGTGTGTTCGGATCATTTTATGAATTTCTGACACTTAGTGTGCGAAGATCACGTAGGGGCAAGGTGTCGGGCGCTGGGAAATATTCTGAAGTGATCGTTTGTTTTTGACACCTGACACTTAGTGTGCGAAGATTCAGTAAGGGATGAGGGTGTGCAGTGTTGGGGAAGATCATCAGGTGATCAACTTTATTTTCTCTCTCCAGTTTCTGACACCTGACACTCAGTGTGCGAAGAATCATTAAGGGGTGAGGGTGTGATGTGTCGGGTAAGACTGTCAAATGATCAGTTGGTTTTTTTTTCCGGATTTCTGACACCTGACACTTAGTGTGCGAAGATTCATTACGGCAGAAGGGCGCGGTTTTGGGGGGCAACGTTCACGTGATCGTTTTTCCGTCAGAAGTTTTGACACATAGTGCGCGAAGAGTAATTTAAGCGCATGGGGTGGTGGTGTTTATTTACAATTACGTGATCATTTTATGTGCTGAGTTTCTGACATCAGAAAGAAGTGCGAAGATTCATTTGAAGGAGGGGAGGGATGAGTGGGGAAAATCTGATTAAAAAAAAAACAACAACAAAAAACCAGCTTGCAGATGAACAACCGAAAACAACCCGTTAGACTATCGTATCACCATGACTTGTTTTCATCCTTAATGTATGTTTACAACAGAAACCTGAACAAAACATTAACGTTCTCAACCTTTTGCAGCAGATTTGTGGGACAGTACTATACAATTGTGGTCTAGCGCGATGTGACCCCTCTAGTTAATTAAGAAATAATAATAATAATAATAGGCGCTTTACCCAATATCTGGAATTGGAACTGAACCCAACACACACACTCACGTCAATCACACGCATTCTCTGACACACGGGATATAAACACAATACGATCACGTGCTGCGAAGGGTCAGCTCAGCTATTTAAGTCTCGGAATTTAAAATTGCGATTATTTTCAAATTTTGTGGGCTGAATCTTTCCAAAACAGAGGGGGGAGGAAGCCGGAGAGAACCCCCGACGATCGGCCCGAACGAACGGTGCCACATACGAGAAGGAAAAAATTATTTGCCCCGAGTGGGACTCAAACCTGACCTCTCGCATTGGTGACGGTGTCTCTCAACCACTAGACCTCAGACCGTCCCACAAAAACACAAAAACACTGAATTTGTTTTTGGTTCGTTGACCGAATTGAAGACGAATGCGACATGAAGTGCGGGGGACATTTAGACAGCCTGTCAAGAACGTTTTGGAACAGCATAACGCTCTGTGATGTGCGGCGCAAATAATATAGGATCAGTGTCCGCTGTACTTTTGGTTTGTTGGAAAAACTGCGTGAGGAGCTCTTTAAACTGTCTGCCCGTGCGTGGAGGACTTATGACTGTTGTCTGAACCAATACACGCGTCCATTTACCTCTGGTGTCCGCGTTTGCAAACGAAGCGGTTTCTTCGCGAGAGAGTATTATTGTGGTGTAGCTGTTTATCGAATCTGTCGATGGTGGCTTGTGTGTGTGTGTGTGTGCGTGTGCGTGTGTGTGTGTGTGTGAGAGAGAGAGAGAGAGAGTGCGCGCGTGTGCGTGAGTGCGCGTGCGTGTGCTAATAAGCAGGGCTGTTTGGTACAAGAAGCCACAAGGTCGTCTTATATGCGTGCACGCGTTGGTACGTGCGTCCATGTGTGTGTGTGTGTGTGTGTGTGTGTGTGTGTGTGTGTGTGTGTGTGCGTGCGTGCGCGCGCGCGCGTCAGTCAGAAAATATGAACCAAAAATACGATTGTCTTCGAGTGTGAACAAGTTGACAACGCTGCCCCTGTGACCCGATCAGGGTTCTTTTTACCCCCGAGTGTATGTGGTGAAAAGAAAAGGCGCCGATCGAGCGTAGAGCGAAACATTGCGGATGGTTGTAGTGAGTGGTGGTGGTGAGGTGGGAAGGGGAGGGGGAGAGGTAATGTCCTTAGTAGTGCCTGTGTATCAAGGGTGGGTGGGTGTTTGGGGGTTTAAAGTCCTTTTCCACCACATAGGGTGATATCAAAGACGGGGCAACGATGAAAAAGCCAGCACAGATATTTGGACCCAGCGGGGATCGAACTCACGACCCGAGCATTAGAAGTCCAACGCTCTACCATTCGACCACCCCGGCTCCCCGCCTGTGTATCAGCCTTTGGGACGAGTGATCAAACTGCGCAGTCAGTACATGCTTCCACAAGGCACGCAAGTGTTGCGGCAACAGTTAACCGCCACAAATCACCCCTGAACAAGAGAATTTAGAGTTTGGAAGGCTCGTGCAGCCTGTAGACTGCACTCTGCCGCATTCAGAGCTGTACTAATCACTAATATAGACTATTCCGAGCACGCTCACATGTGCAACTGGTCCAACTCTGCTCCTAGTAATACTGCTAAAGGTGCGCTTAAACATTCCGTCTGTACAAACTGCAATTTCTAACGGAAGAAACGCACTTAGGCGCTGCGCATGCACGACCAGTGTCCTCGCGTGCAACGCTTGAAATCCAATTTACGGCTGTAAGTAGTAATGAACCTCTCGAGGGAGTGGCTCCCGTATGTTTCTCTCTCTCTCTCTGCCTGCCTGCCTGTCTGTGTGTGTGTGTGTGTGTGTGTGTGTGTGTGTGTGTGTCTCTCTCTCTCTCTCTCTCTCTCTGCCTGACTCTCTCTCTCTCTCTCTCTCTCTCTGCCTGCCTGCCTGTCTGTGTGTCTGTCTCTCTCTCTCTCTCTGCCTGCCTGCCTGCCTGTCTGTCTGTCTGTCTGTCTCTCCTTCTGTCTGTCTGTCTGTCTGTATCTCTCTCTCAACAGTCAGTGCCTCTGTCTGCCTCTTTCTCTGCCTGCCTGCCTGCTTGCCTCTCTCTCTCTCTCTCTCTGTATCTCTCTTTCAACAGTCAGTGCCCTTGTTCTTGTGCTTGTACTCATTTTGTCGCACTCGCGGGCACCTCGGTCGCGAACAATGCTCATTAGTCGAAGTCTTTGTCAAAGTCTTTTCCCACACTCGCGCACTCACTTTCCCACTATCACGGCCCGCGGTAGATAATTGTCACCGGAGATATGGAAAACAGAGACGAGCAGCAGCCGAGCAGAGCAGACGTCGCAGCCAAGCAGCCAAGCCAAGCCGCACGGACACCCTGCGTCAGCCGAGAAGTCGAGCGAACCACGCCGCGCCGCGTTGCGACCAGCGCTGAGTACACGGTACTTGGCGCCCCCAGCAAACGTCGGACCTACGTCAGGCCTTTGTCCTTCTCAGGACCAGTCCTGCCGCCATCTTGGACTTAGAGTACTCTCTCTCTCTCTCTCTCTCTCTCATCCCGTGATCGTTTTTTCTCTTTTCTCGTTTTTTCTCTTGTTTTCAGCAATAATCCGCCCTTACTTTCAGCGCTCTGCACAGTGCTCTAGCACTGTGCTGACCAAGCCCACCACTGCACGGGCCGTGTGCAGTCTGAGTGCCCGCCTCTCGGCAGGAAAAGAAAGCTAGCCGCTGCACAGGCTCTGTGTGCAGTTGAGTGCCTGCCCCTCGGCAGCACTCTAAAAAACCAAGGAAGGGTGGCCGGCCCTAGGCCAGAAATGGAGGGCACTGTCCACAGTGACAGGGGCAGTGGCGGAGAAAACGCCACTATGAGTGACGAGGCCCAGTCTCCCCCACCTTTCCAAAAGGTGGAGAGACGAAAAAGGGGGAGGAACTCCCCGCAAGGAGAAAACGGGAAAACTGGCAAGCGTGCCAGGAGTCGACAGACCAAGACGGGGTCACGGACGGGGGGCACCCCTAGGGTCCTAGGATCCCCCTCTCAACTGAGCGACAGCTCCTCCTCGTCGGAGGGGGAGCTAGATCACGAATCAGACCTGGAAAGTCTGGGTGATCCGTTTGGTGAGGAGAAACAGGCCAACCAGACTGGCCATAAAGAAAAGGCCAAGAAGGCCACCAACCAAGGTGAGGCCGAGGCCAAGGCCGACCCCAACCAGCCACCCCAGAGAGTTAGCTACGCCCAAGCACTCTCCCGCGGGGCAGCCGCTCCCCATGGAAGGAGGGGAGACCACAAGACAGCAACGCCTCCTGTCTTCTGCCAGTATCCTGTGATACTGGAGGATCAAATGATCCAAAGTGAACCAGCACGCCTAGCTGGACTGGCATTTAGGCTGGCCAGCCTAATACGAGAAGCTGGTTACGGGGTGGTGACACACCTCAAGCCTCTCGGAAAAACGAGATTTCTTGCTGGCTGCTCAACTGAGCGCCAGCAACAACGACTGGCCAAGGCCACAAAGATTGGGCCAGTGAGCATCCGGGGACACATCCCAGTCCCCAAAGTGGAAGGCGTCGCGACAATCCACATCGACGCAACAGAGACCGAAATTAAGGAGGCCATAGAATCCAACGTGACGGTGGTGGAGGTGAAGCGCCTCACCCTCAAAAGCGGTGAAAAATCCCGCGCAGTCAAGATCACACTCGCCGAGACGACCCTGCCTGATCACCTGGTGATCAACAAGCAGGAGTATGGTCTCCGACCATACGTGGCGGAAGTCCAGCGGTGTTACCGCTGCCACCGCCTGGGGCATGTACAGAAATCTTGTCCAGCCAAAAACGCCGTCTGTGCCGCTTGCGGCAAAACTGGACACAGAAGCAGCACCTGCAACGGCCTGAAGCGGTGCACAAACTGCCAGGGGGCACATTCGGCCGCATATAAAGGCTGCCCTGCTGTGAAGCAGTGGAGCCTAGCAAATAGGCTAAGGGCACAAGATTATATGCCCCGAGCGCAGGCAATGGCTGAAGCGGGTAAGATTGTTGCCGGAAAAAAGGCACAATCCACCGTCCCACCTCCTGCCCCCACCAAGGTCCCCGGACCTGGTTGGAGACAGGAAACCGTCACAAGGAGTTTGGCCCCGAGGAAGAGACTCGACCTCGGCAAGACTGGCAAGCCCAGCCAGGACAAGAATCCTCTCCCTACCAAAAATATCTCACCCACGAAGAAATCAGCGACGCCCGCTGTGGCCGCTGCGCAGGAAAGCAATCGTGACCCAGTCCAGTCTGGGCCACAAGGGAATCCTGACGACAGACAGGATTTGAAAGGGGAGAATGCCCGCCTCCGCGGTGAGGTGGAAAGCCTGAGGGGGTTACTCAGCAACCTCCAGACCACAATTTCGGACCTGAAGAACGAGATCAGGTCACTCAGGGAAGAAAAGGCACAACAGGAAGTACGGCCCGCCCAGCCTCTCCCTCTCTCACCTGAGACCGCGGCACTGATCCAGCAGGTCCTGGCGTCCATTCTCAATGGACAGAAGTAAAGGAGGTAGCCTTCCAGACACGCCCCCTAGGGGACTGTCCATCCTGCAGTGGAACTGCAGATCTGTGACCGGGAAGGCCCCCTTCCTACGCAGATACCTGCAGGGCAAACCAAAGGTGGACGTCCTCATGTTGCAGTCCCTGAATGTGAGACATCAGGCTCTCCCTCACCTGGACGGGTATTACTACCCTCCGGCAGTGGACATGGAGAAAGGGCGCGTCATGGTCGCTACGTACGTCAGCACTCGGCTAACATACGTGGATGCTGACCCGCTGACACACGTGAACCCCAGAACCCTTGGAGACTGCCGGCTCAACCTGAGAAGCCTGACAGTCTCGTTATCAGGGGGAAAGGAGGTCACGCTGGTAAATGTGTACTACCCAGACGGAATACCGGATGGGAGTGCCTGTGACTGGCTTAAAAACCTTGGTGCGCAGACACCAGACGCACGGAGAACTTGGGTGGTGGCCGGCGACTTTAATGCCAGCCACAGACTCTGGGATCCAGATGCAACGACGGCTGGCGGAAGGCACTTGGCAAACGCGGTTCTAGAATCCAACCTGAGCATACTGAACGATTGCTCAGTGACCCGCATCGGCCAAGGTGGGCAGAGGAACAGCGCAATTGACATAACACTAGCTAGCCCAGCACTCTGCCTAGAGGCTACCTGGGAGACTGGAGATGACAATATGCAGTCAGACCACCTACCGATCCACATTACGCTGGATCAGGCCGTCCCCACGGAGGTGGAGGTCAACTCCGACCCAAAATACGCATATGACAAAGCAGACTGGGAGAAGTTCCGAACCCTTCTGGAAGCCGAATGCGAACACTTGAACCGCAACAGCCCTGACCAAGATATAGACTCCAAGTACGAGGAGATTAGAAGCATGATCCTCACCGCGGCCAACGCTGCGATCCCACAGTCACGCCCACAGCCCTCCGGTGGCGGCCGGCTGATAGGTGGTTGGTGGAACGCGGAATGCGAAGAAGCCACAGCAGAGAAAAGGCGGGTCCTCAGAGCGTTCAAAAGAAATATGACTGAGGAAAACAGAGAGCTGGTGCGGGCAGCCACCACTCACTGTAGCGAGGTTGCTGAAAAAGCCAGACAGGAACACTGGGAACGCTTCTGCGCAGAGCAGGTGCAGGAACCCAAGGACAGCAGCAAGCTGTGGAGAATGATACGCGCTCACAGGCGAAGGGGCCGCCTGCCAGAAAGGGCTCTACTTGTCAATGGCCAAAAGACGCAGACTGCCAAAGAAAAGGCCGATGCTCTCGCCGAGACATTTGCCAAGGCCAGTCAAACGGAACACCTCCCCCCAGAAATGAGGGAATACCGGCGGACTGAAGAACAGAGATTTGAGAAGTCGGAGAATGACGGTCAAGCTCCCTCCAACGGCGACCTGACGCTAGAGGAGCTACGGACGGCGATAGGCAGCCTCGGCTCGCAAGGCAAAGCGACCGGGCATGACCCAATCTCGTACCAGATGATTCGTCATTTTCCAGACAGAATGGTCAAAGTTCTTCTGGGCTTCTACCAGACCTGCTGGGACTCTGGTCAGATACCCAAGGCTTGGAAGAAGGCTGTAGTGGTGGCCATCCCCAAGGATGGCAAGCCGCCCCACCTCCCAACAAGCTACCGCCCGGTCGCACTAACATCCCACCTGGGGAAGGTGTACGAGAGGCTGGTCAGGGACAGGCTGGAGTACCATCTGGAGAAGCATGGCATAATCCCGCTGTGCCAGGCCGGTTTCCGTAAAGGAAGAGGCTGCATGGAACACGTCGCTAGGCTCACCAGTGAGATCAAGAAGGCAATGGTCAACAAACACTCAGTGGTGACCACCTTCTTCGACATCAAGCGCGCGTTCGACACAGTGTGGCATGCCAAGCTTCTAGACAAACTGAGCAGCATTGGCATCTCCGGGCGACTGTACCAATTTGTGCAGGCGTTCCTGGCAGACAGGAGGATCTCGGTGAGAGTCGGAGCCTCCCTGTCGGATGAGCACACCCTCGATATGGGCGTCCCGCAAGGCAGCGTGATTGCGCCTACCCTGTTCTCAGTCATGCTACACGACATTGAGGCCAAGGTCGGCAGGCCGGACATAAAAATGTCACTGTACGCAGATGACCTGGCCATTTGGACTGAGCTGCCCACTCAGTTGCCAGGAAAGACAGCTTTCATGAAAAAGCTGTACGAAAGATGGCGGACCAAATTTCAGTCGTGTGTGGATGACATCCAGGGTTACATGGGGCAGAATGGCTTCCAGCTCTCCCCGGAGAAAACATCACTCGTGGTGTTCTCCAGGACAAACGGAGCGAAGAACGCCATGTCCATACAAATCGGGAACGTGACCATCAAGCCTTGCAGCGAGGCTAAGTTCCTGGGAGTGACACTGAATGAACGCCTGCGGTGGCAGCCGCACATCAGCAACCTAACCGCAAAAGCTGCGCGATCAGTGAACCTGATCAAAATCCTGTCAGCTGAGAGATGGGCAACACCACGCAGCCTCATCCATCTAACGAACGCTCTGGTGAGATCCCGCCTCACGTACGGATGCGAAGCCTTCTTCGCACTGTCGAAAGCCGAATATCTGAAGCTTGAACGAGTTGAACTGGCAGCCCTGAAAACGGCAATTGGTGCTAGAAAAAGTGCGAGAAACGACCTGGTATATCAGGAAGCAGGCTGGCTACCACTCAGGGAGGAATGCAAAAGGAGGTGTGCCAACTTCCAGGCTGCCATGCACGCTACTGAGACCACCTTGGGAGATGGTCTCACAGAAACAGTCACCAAGGAGACCCTGATCCGGCAGGGTCTGGAAGTCAAAGCGCCACGAATATATCGGACGACCATCCCGATGGCGGAGCACACAAATGACATCTGGTCAGAGTGCGGAGCGAAACCTGAGGTGGCACAAACTCCCAAGCCGGTCTTTCCTCCCTGGGAGCTGGCTAAGCCCGAGTACGAACATCGCTATGCTGAAGGCGCGTCAAAGAAAGCAGACTCTGCTCTTGCCACAACCCTGGCAAGAGAGAAGATCGAACAGCGCTTCTCCCAGCACCTGAAAATCTACACGGACGGCTCTGTCCTAGGCTCAGGAGAGGTTGGGTGCGCCTTCGTGATCCCAGACCTTGGAATCACAAGGCGCTACAAACTCAACGCCGGGTTAAGCATCTTCTCAGCAGAGATGTATGCAATCCTCATGGCCTGCACGTTTGTCAACGACATGCCAAACCCCCCGCTGGGGGTGGTCATTCTGTCCGACTCCAAGTCTTCACTCCAAGCCCTAGAGAGAGGGGGCACGAGGAATAGGAGTGATGTACAAAGCGAGATCCTCTTTCTGGCCCATCAGATCATCACGAAGGGAACCATCTTAGCCCTCATGTGGCTACCCTCCCACAGCGGGATCAGAGGAAATGAGCTGGCCGATCGCGCGGCCCGGGACGCCACCGGCGATGGCATGGAAGCAAAACTACTCCAGACACTCAGTGAAGTAAAAAGTAAGATACAAAGAGCGGCCCACACTCTCAGAGAGAGGAGACTCCGTGCATTGTGCGAAGAAAATGGCTGGGTCCACCTCTCGGGTGGCCAAAACCACGTGCCACTCTTCCCGCGCAGACACTCTGCAATCATCTGCAGAATACGCACACTGTGCTGCGCACACACATGGAGTAACGACCTCTGCCAGTGTGGGCAGCCCCCAGACATCCGCCACATTGTAAACGGTTGTGATGGCCTGCCCGCCAGCCTCCAGCCGGTCTGGGACCTGAGAGACATATACTCACTGAAGACGGTAGACTTCCTCAAGCCACACCATGTCCTAGGTGATAGGCCAATGAGAACCCTGGCCGACGCGATCGTCAGATCAGATCTGACAAAATGGTTCTAAAAACCAAAAAGCGAGGGGACACCCCAGTGATAATCTAAATGGCAAAAGTACGGATGACAGAACAGACTGAGGCACTGAAAAACAAACCCAGACCAGGCATCTGAAAGCCAAGTGAAGATCCTCTGACGCTGACCAAAGCTAAGCAAATCAGCCCTCACACACCCCAAAGACACTCGCCTAGCCAAGCAGCCAAAGTCACACGCCAGGAACAACTTGTCCTTAAGGGCCAAAAGCCATAGGACGTAAAGCAAGCTAATGATGATGAAAACAGAGAGTTGACTGGATGGAGCGGTAGGACGGGAGTGGGGTGTGGGTGGGCGATGCTTTGTGCTTAGCGTAACAATCCTCAGGACAATTTCCTCATTTAACTGCAAAGAGGGTGAAACACCATGCAGATCTCTCTCTCTCTCTCCAGGCGCAATGATTAAGGGTGTCACTTAACATGACGGTTATTTAAGAGGCGCGTTCTCGAATTCGATTTTGTCGTTAAATGTTAAAACTCCTTTTAGTTTTTTGTTGTTGTAACTTCTGCAGTTAGACAGTTTCGAAATACAGCCTGCTGGTGATGCTTTTAAATTGTGTGTTGTTCCGTGCGATGGCGCAGTTTCTGACCACCTAACCTCTCCGCCCGAAGGAGACACTGACATTAATTCAGTTTATTTTTTAACGGTAAGATGTTTTGCAGGCGTAAGGACACAAATTGAGCGTGGGGTCATGTTTGGTGTTTATTTGAGGTACCCTGTTTGGCAAGTGTGCTAGTCTGTAGTGAGTTTTGTTGTCATGAAAAAGCGTGATCTTCGTGATTTTTGTGTTATGCAGGTCAAGGTGCATGGCGGGCGGTCACAAAAAGAGGCTAGCTTCCAGTGAAGCTGGGACTTTTTGCACAGAGGTCGGACACTAGTGAGACAAGCGGATTTGTGTGAACCGCCTCTCTGGCCTAAACAGAAAGTAGATGTGCATTACTCCAGTGAGGCCTGAGCGGAAAGGAGACATTCAAAAATTGTTAAACCCCTGTCAGGTGCGTGCCTTTGAATGGTCTGTTCATGGTAGTACTTGTTTCTAGATTGAAGAATTTTTAGGGGTGACTATGATGCCTGAGGCTAATAGGGAATATATAGGCATTTTGGCGCCTCGTGGTCTGAAACCTCAAGAACCATAACTATTCAAAATTGCCATTGCTAAACTACGAAAATGAAAAAAAAAAGAAAAAGAAAAAAAGAAAAGAAATGAATGCCTGGTAGGGTACGCTAATCTGTGAATGGAGTAAAACCCAAAGAAGTTCACAATAAAAACTCGGCTTCACTGAAAAATTCAGAATACAACTTAAAGTCTTGTCGTTACGCACGGGCTTCATTCTGTACATTCTGACGATCCGTATTCATGCCTGTCTGTGTCACCCTACATTTATATGTTATTCCCCCCCCCCCTCAATCAACCCCCCACCCCCAACAAAATAAAATATAAAAAAAAAGAAAAAGGGCGAATGGTGCAATTGCTTCCACGCAGAGAGCTCCTAGCATCAAGTAACAGTGTTAAAGCAAAAAGTGCAGGGTTTCAGCGAGAGGGAAACGCTTATTGCATTCATGCGGATGAAACAACAGGTTAATAACGGCCTGCAGTTCTCGCATTTCTCGGGGTTTCCAACCCGAAGACCCGGAGCAATAAATGTGCTCGATCTCTTAGCTCGATCTTTGAAGCCTATTTTATAGTCTTCGCTTTAAATTTAAAAAAAAAATACTTGAACGTCTCAGAATGTCTGTCAGGCATATAATAACGCTGTGGAAAACTTGTCACTGTCAGTTGCGACACGGTATAGCATTTGAAACCGTTGTGGTAACTCGGGTAATAAATGTGGGGAGCCGGGGATGGTCGAATGGTAGAGCGTTGGACTTCTAATGCTCGGGTCGTGAGTTCGATCCCGGCTGGGGCCAAATATTTGTGCTGGCTTTTTCATCGTTGCCCCGTCTTTGATATCACCCGTATGTGGTGGAAAAGGACGTTAAACCCCCAAACCTCCACCCCCACCCCCACCCGCGTATAAATGTTGTTCATCGTACGTAGAAGCGCATCGCGTACTGAGCAGACGACGTTATCTGGTTGCGGACTTGACATCAGCTGGACAGCGCTGACTTGGTGTCCATTTTTAGCGACTTGGTCGTATCAACGTGTAGTACAGGTATGAAACCTCTCGGTCAAAGAAAGTCATATTTCTCTACTTGTAGAAGCCGCAAAGCCAGCCAAATGGTCGCAATGGCCAAGCAATACTGACCTTGATGATTAGTACGGCTCTTAATGCTCTTAATGTCGTTTACAATTTGCGCGAGCGGTCGAGGGTGGGTGGGTGGGTGTTTGGGGGTTTAACGTCCTTTTCCATCACATACGGGTGATATCAAAGACGGGGCAACGATGGCGAGCGGTCGAAGATTCAAATTCTACGACTGTTGTGACACTACTGGAGCGCTCAGTGTCAGTGATTGCCGCGTTATCAAGTACGCTTCTGTTGGCTCAGTAGCAGCATTACAGACGCTGTCACTGCCCATGTGTCTAAGAGGCGTGATAAGAGACACCGTGAAAACAGCTCAGAACGATCTGTGAGCTTACAAATGGTAGCATTAGCCCATTTAAAACCAACCCTCAGTCAACTGCGCCATAAGCTCTTCAGGTTACGTGTGTTCTCGTCAACTTCGATCGTTTTTGCTTCTCATGCAGTTCCATCCTTCTGTATTACTTACGTTTAAACGCCATTACTTGTTTTTTACTTTTCTTTGTCTGTAAAGCGTAAAGCAATGATTGCAATCAAAAGACAAAGAGAGAGAGAGAGAGAGAGAGAGAGAGTGAGAAAAGAGAGAGAGAGAGAGAGAGAGAGAGAGAGAGAGAGAGGGTGGGTGTTTGGGGGTGGGGTGGGGTGTTAACGTCCTTTTGCATCACATACGGGTGATATCAAAGACGGGACAACAATGAAAAAGCCAGCACAAATAGTTGGCCCCTACCGGGATACGAACTCACGACCCGAGCATTAGAAGTCTAATGCTCTACCATTCGGCCACCCCGGCTCCCCAGAGAGAGAGAGAGAGAGAGAGAGAGAGAGAGCTAGCTAGTTCAGCGTACGACCATAGCGTAGTATATCACACGAAATGATTCACTTACCGAAAATGATCGCTTCTTTTCCCTACGAAAACTGACAACGAGAATCCAACGTCGCACTGTGGTTCCAGGGTCTTTCAGATTGTCATATAACAACACCCTCACACAAGACAAATATGCTTCTGTTGCCCCGTACCAGTTAAAACACGATTTGTAAGTATTTCATGATTATATTGTAAATTATCGCTTGTGTCAAACATCATTGACCTATAAATTCTGCTGTGGGCAATACTGGTCTTCCTTTTCAGCTTGTGAATTTGGGATTTTGACGTGTACTTCTAACGAGGTTATCAGTAAGGACGATTGATAGTGAACACTGCAAAATGAGATACCGTCCAGGTTATTAGTAAAATTCCCACGACCGGCGTGTGTCTGGGCCTGTGCCTGCTACTGAATACGAACTCGGTACTGATTTGAAACCTTCATTCATTCAGTACCGAGTACTTACTAATACGCACAACCTATTCATTGATTCAAGGCACCGAGTAACTTGACGTTGACAAGTAAGTGAAACCACTGATTGTCTGTCATGTTTTGTGGTATACGGATTAGTGAAGTTCATTTTTGGCATGGTGGGAGTGTTGCACTTTGATTATACTCGTGTCCGCTGCAATAAGAGCTGTCAATAAACCGTTAATCTCGCCTGATGTTTGCGGCATACAGGGCCGAAACCTGAACAAGAGTACAAGGGATAGTCGTCAGTGACTCGTCCCCGATCACTGGGGTCATAGTAAAGCATCTGAAACCATGGTGGGTGGGTGGGTGTTTTGGAGTTTAACGTCCTTTTCCACCACGCAAGCGTGATATCAAAGGCGGGGCAACGAGAAAAAGGCCAGCACAAATATTTGGGCCCCGCCGGGATTCGAACTCACGACCCGAGCATTGAGAGTCCAGCGCTCAAAGATTCGGCCACGCTCCCGGCTCCCCTGAAACCATGGTGGTGACTGTGGCTGGCGTGTATGTTTTTTTTTTTTACGTACGTAGAAGCAGACGTCGTTCTTTGGTTGCGGACTGAACACCAGCTAGACAGCGGTGGGTGGGTGGGTGTCTGAGAGTTTAACGTCCTTTTCCACCACATATGGGTGATATCAAAGAGGGGGCAACGATGGAAAAGGCCAGCACAAATATTTGGCCCCAGCCGGGATTCGAACTCACGATCCGAGCATTGAAAGTCCTACGCTCTACCATTCGGCCATCCCGGCACCCCTAGACAGCGGTGACTGGCGACTTTGTTGATCAGCCTGTATAGTACAAGAACGAAACGTTAACCCAACGAAAGTCGTATTTCTCTGCTAGCAGAAGGACTACTAAAGCCGCAGAATCAACGAAAACGGTCGGAATGGCCGAAAGGAGAAAGCCGTTCATTTGGCAAACAGCCTTGAGCCTTGTAAGTGGAACCCCACCCCCTCTCCTCCCCTCAACCCCTCAGAACTGATTACAAACCATAGAGACTGAATGACCCTTCAATGAGCCCACGCACGGAACAGTAGCCGTATCTGTTTCAAACTTTAAAAACAAAATTTCAAACTGTGCGGCTTGCTCAAACTAGCAACAGCCTCTATCACGGAAGTCGTCGCACCCTGATGCCAGAGACCCCCATCCGTGCACTTGGCGGCTTCCTGTGGCAGATATATTTACTTTCCCGGCACAACAAACAGCTGACTGAACAAAGACGTGTCTGGACCGAGATATAGAGAGCTGATGAATCAGTCACTGACGGCGCTGGACAGTGTTGTTCGTCTGAGTCGTAGGCCGTTGTGGAACCCCGAACACCTGCCTGACGCCCAAAGCAACCTTGTGGCCCACACACAAAAAGTGTAAGATGGTCACACGATCCCATTTGGGCTTCGCGCTGAAGGGTGTTGTCGAATACATATTTTAGCATGTTTCCGTCTTGTCACCTTTATCGATGCAACACACGACACAAAAAGAACGCTTCATCCAGGATGTTTTGTATCATCAGCAGTCGAGTTTGCTGAATGGCTGAGTATTTTGCGAGTGCTTGCAAGTGAGCGAACGTGTGATGTATGTGCGTGCGTACGTGTGTGTGTGTGTGTGTGTGTGTGTGTGTGTGTGTGTGTGTGTGTGTGTGTGTGTGTGTGTGTGAGATCTTCAATTTCAGTGATTATTAGTATACATATCGTAGATGTGTACTTACTGTATTTACTGTCTTAATTCACAAATAGGATAGGTAGGTCGGGTGGCGCTGCATTGCCCGAATTTTCCGAAAGCGACAATAAAGTAGTTTAAATTAAAACTAATGAAGCAGTGATAATCAACAGTAATACGTTTCAAGTTGTATTTGTTTTAATCAATTAAGATCAATTATTTATGAGTGATTCACTAACGGTGATAATTATTTCGTCTTCTCTTTTAATTATACTTCTTTGAATCAGCCACCTGTAACGCAAAGTCATGTTGAAGTACTACGTCCATATCTGTTTTCCAGAAAAGAACCAAAGGACAAGAGAGACTAAGAGACTAATCAAAGGACAAAACTAAGAGACTAATCAAAGGACAAAACTAAGAGACTAATCAAAGGACAAAACTAAGAGACTAATCAAAGGACAAAACTAAGAGACTAATCAAAGGACAAAACTAAGAGACTAACCAAGGGACAAAAGAGACTAAGAGACTAATCAAAGGACAAAACTAAGAGACTAACCAAAGGACAAAAGAGACTAAGAGACTAATCAAAGGACAAAACTAAGAGACTAACCAAAGGACAAAAGAGATTAAGCATGTAACGCGTGAAAAGCAGCAGGTGGACGTCGCGTGGGGGAAAAACAAAAACAAACAAACAAAAAACTCTTTCATCTCTGCTGCCCCTTTGGAGGGCAGATCCGACAGACCGCATGAATCAACGTTGACGAAACAATTATTAAAGACAAACTGGGGGTGAATCACGAAGTTCGGAACAACCATGTGAATCACTATTACAAATCACCGGTTACGACAAGAGAACAGCCAGCTGTGAATCATCACAAAGTAGGAAATCAAGACTGAAAGATCACAGACTGTTCTGAAAAGACTACAAACCGACCGAGACCCCAAAACGCCGAAAGGAGGCGTAACGGGGGGGAAAAAAAGAAAATAAACACACACACACACACACACACACACACACACACACACACACACACACGCACGCACACGCACACACACACACACACACACACACACCAAAACTGATGTTCACAAATGGGAGATTATAGAGATCAACCGTAAATGCAGTCGTCATCTTTTCTCGCCAGACATATAACATTATTAACATGCGTTTATTGATCACGGCGCAGACATGCATCACCAAACATCCCAAATTACGCCCCAAGCCTCAAGCCTGCCGCAGTAGCCACAACACAGATAATTTCCGTTTTAGGAGAAGAGCGTAGGAGAGTTATTGGACCATACTGCGCGCATGGGGCCCGGACAGGGGGTGCGACCGTTACTGGCTCTTAAAGTATGACGCAGAAGTGAGTCGTCCATATTGATCAATCATAAAAGTGAGGAGTCTCGTGTCGACCGGAACGCTCTCGCGATAACTCGCGAGAAGACGTGTAATAAACATGCCTGCCCTTCTTTCACCTTTCTTCTGGATCAGATGGGGGTTATTATCACTGGAGCACATGCTCACTGTCCCATATACACTGACAGTAGAAAAGGGAATTATCATGTGTTTGGTGATGGACCATGAGGCTTCAGAATGACGTGCCGGACGCACAGGGTGGATGAGTGGGTGTCTGAGGGTTTGACGTCCTTTTCCACCACCACGTGCAGGTGACATCAAAGACGAGGCAACTGACGAGAAAAAGGCCAGCACAAATATTTATCCACAGCCGGGGTTCGAACTCACGACCCGAGTATTGGAAGTCCAACGCTCTAGCGCTTGGCTGTTCTGGATCCCCTGACCAACGCACAGAAAGACACAGAGACAGTGACAGTCTTCCATTCAATTACCAGAGAGCTAATACGGGCCAATTCCATCTTTGCTAAGCCAACTTATGTTTTGGAACAGTTTCGCTCGTGAGTGTGCCTGTACGCTCGAAATACTCTATCTTCATGATTAGCACAGCTTTTAATGCGATACAATGTTGTAACACTTTGCGCGAGCGGTCCAAGATTCAAATTCTACGACTGTTGTTGCACCGTCTAGCTGGCCCTCAGTCTTGAACCAAATGACGCGGGGGGGTTGGGTGTTTGGAAGTTTAACGTCCTTTTCCACCACGAAAGGGTGATATCAAAGACGGGGCAACGAGAAAAAGGCCAGCACGAACACTTGGCCCCCAGCCAGGATTCGAACTCACGACCCGAGCATTGAGAGTCCAACGCTCTACCATTCGGCCATCCCGGCTCCCCACCAAATGACGCCGTCTGCTCACGTCTAGAACAACGCATACCTCGGTCAGAGTCACCAGAATGGCCTCACGTGCTATGTAGTGACCCAAGTGACTGATTCTGATGGACACAGTCAGCGCTTTCGTCGACAAGTTTGTCCACACGCTGCTGCTGCATGACTGCCACACGAGACTGTAACCGATCGTAACAGGGAACAGCGGTGTACGCGTAAATCTTGAACGGTCCCCTACAACAAAAGCCCGAGCGACTGCCGAGTGCCGGACAGACTGTCAGTTGCCGGGCGAGAGCAGAAACCGATAATTACAGATCTAATCCCGCTCACGAGGATCTGGAGAGGCAAGGGCAAGGAAACCGCTGATAGCCAAACAATAGAATGTGCGTGCACGTTTTAATAATAATAATAATAATCTTGTATAGCGCAGTATCCACTCAATTTGAGCTCAAGGCGCTTCGCAAATACAGTCTAAAATTTAAGTACACAACACGTACTGACACAAGACACATGCTTGCGCGTGCGCGCGCGCGCACACACACACACACACACACACACACTCTGCCACTCCGCCAGAATGGCGGAAGATCTTTGGTGAACTAGTCATAGGACATTCTGAACAAGAAGGTTTTCAGTGTGGTTTTCACCCACAAAAGATCTTTGGTGAACTAGTCATAGGACATTCTGAACAAGAAGGTTTTCAGTGTGGTTTTCACCCACAAACAGCCGGACCCAACCAACCAAAAAACCCAGAAGGGTTCAGGCTGCAGTGCGCACGAGCGATACGGAGTATAAGGCGCCTGCGAGGGAGAGAGGCAGGTGCTAATTTCACCGGCTTCGCGCCTAGCATGACAAATGACACAATGTGCAAAACCCGCCCCGGCAGCGATTGGAAGGTTTACGTTATTTGTGTGTGTGTGTGTGTGTGTGCACCTCCCACTGGCTAACAGCTATTGATGGCTGTCTCGTACAATTTCCGCTCCTAGCTCGGTCACAGTTCAGTATCTGTGCGCTCGGGAAAGCCCATATGCGCTCCACCCTATCTTGACAGTATTCTCCCTGGTCAGTGTCGTCTTTTGAGACTGTTCTGAATTTGGTTTGGTTCACACGAAGCACTACGTCAACATTTTGATCACATCCGCAAAGCAGTTCCCGGGAAACGTGACTGATTGATTATCGTAGGTTTAGTTGTACTACTTTAGCGTGTAGCTAACAGATTTCGCCCCTTGGTATTTATCTTTGTTTTACCTAGTTGTAATTGTTATTTGTTTTCTACGCTTTTTTTGTAACAGGGAGTTTGAGAAATTAGCATGAAGGTGCAGCGTCTCCTGCATGTCCTAGGTTTATACTGCCCCGTAGGTCATTTTGCATCAGTTGCCCAACGTAACTTTTTTTTTCACGTAGTGCAGACACAGTTAGCCGCGAATTAGTCTTTGTGGCTTGCGCGGCGTTAAGCCTCAAACACCTGCTCACCCCTAACAGATTTCGTCCAGATTTCATAGCAGCTTAGACATTTATATTGTTCAAGCCATCGAAAAGGACGCCGGGAGATAAATGACGCGTTTTTGGGGGGGGGGGGGGGGGGGCAGTTTACTACACTGTGGCTGAGACTTGGTGGTGGTGACGTCACAGTCGAAGCGAGCTTTGTGAGCCAATGACTAGTGACAGCAACGTCATCAGGCATGTTCAGTAGGACTTCGTAAGGAGGACTCGCTGAGCAGCGTAACCCATTTACATGTTGATAAGGTTCACACGGGCCCTGTCCTGACCTTTTTTGCCGATTGTTGGCCCCCTGCCTCTTTGCATGCTCTTCTGTTCAGGCGGTCTGTGGAATAATGACCGAGGCTTTGCTCGTGCGACGTGTGCCTCATACTCCCAACCACTTCCAATCTTCCTAGGCGCAGGCCATCCTTAAAGCTTGCCCGGCCGGCGAGGGCGTGGAAGGTGAATGAATTATGATTGATGTATGACGAAACATTAACATATTTCTTGTATTTACTTTTATTTTAAGAACATATATTTTCAAAGACCCATCCTTAAAGCTTGCCCGACCGGCGAGGGCGTCTCGCTATGCCCCGTCATTGCCTCCTTACGACGTCATGAGGAGCAGTGTGTCTCACAAGACTGTGACGTCATTGTCAAGGGAGAAGCAAGGGGAAGTGTTTAGCGATATTTTCACTTTGTCACCCAAGTCTGACCCCTTAGCTTGAAATCTGGAATCTGATGTGCGCAATATCGGCAGTGAATGTAGTTTAAGTCAAAATACTTTACGCGCGATGGAACCAATAGGATTGCGAGAGCATATGTAATCTTTAATCCGATTGGTTATGGAGTTTTTTCTGCCTCAACTCGTTGAGCGTCTAAATGGGCCGGTACGCGTCGAACCAGGCTATGGGACGGGACGGACTTTAGGACAGGGCATGGCATCTGTACGATTTTTGACATTTTCTGTTTGAAGGCCAATCTTCCGAGAGATCGTGTCTAACAGATCGTTCTGAACTGTTTTAGTCGTGTCCAACACTGTACCACTAATTGTGGACGTCCACTGGCCTACCCAACAGGAATGCTGGCAGATCAGTTTACAGGTCATGACCTCGTGCTGCCCAACAGTTTTCGTAGACTGTCTCGCAGCGTGCGGGCGGAGTGCACGTTCACACAGGAGACACGAGGGTCTGTTGGTTCTCGTCCTCCACAGAGAAACTGTGGCATTTTATTCAGAGTAAGATATTTTCGGTTTTTCTGTGACCAGCATGGAAGGCGAATGAATTATAATTGATGTACGACGAAACATTTACATATTTCACGTATTTACGAAGTATTTTAAGAACATATATTTTCACAGACATACTATAATATCCAACCGCAGCTGAGTCATCACTGAGTTTGAAAAAAAACAACCTAACAAAGCATGACTAAACACTGATGGAAACGTTACGTCCAGAGCTCTACACATAAGAATATTCCGAGCGTATATGTACACTCACAAAGGCAACTGTTCCAATCTTTTGTGAGGCCATAGTAATCTTTGGTTAGGCGCGGTCAAAGAGATCTACTCAGTGCATACGATGTCTTCACTGTGTACGCTCCAGACCATATAAGCTTTTGTCGTATTTGCCGCTGGAGTTGGTGCAGACTGCATTCACTGATTACTGGCAACTACCACTCCTAATGTCTGTCGTGTGGCGGGTTTCAACGTTAATGACATGGAAGGCAACCGTTCACGAAGACTGTACATGGCGTTCTGGACCTGGTCTAAGACGGCTACGCCATTCAGTTGATGACACTGGAAACATTCGGAGACACTAACGACTGGACTGAAGAGCGGCTGACAAAGACATGGGGAGGTGGGGATGTCCGCAAAAAACTGAGCAAGTATATCATTTTCGAAATCAGAAGAAGGGGTTGTGATGGTGATTACAATCCATTAGTGTCAGTCTGACTGTTGTGTTCTCCGTGGTGGGTTGACTCTTGCAGGTGACTGACCCGGGGGGAAAACCAGAAGAAAATCTAGCTTGACCTGTTCGTACTTCATTCGTCAAAAGTAAACCAGTTCTGGAAAGTATCAATTTCCTGACGACGGTTGTAATCTTGCAATCTTTACAACCCCTTTTTTTGGATTGTTCTTTTTTTTTTGCGACATTGCCTCTCGATTAGCTAAAGCCGCGTACGAAATTTAATACTTCCTAGAACACTTTTTAAATGAAAAGAGTGTATGCAATTACTTGTAATTTGAAGGACCGAAGGAACTAAAACTTAGAGGGGGTAAAAAAAGGGGGGGGGGGGGAGTCACCACCAACACCACCACCACCAACAACCAATCCTAAAAGTCTCTCATATTTGTCAAGTTCAAGTTCAAGTTGTTTATTGCCCTGTACATGATGTATGTGACAAGGAGAGTGCGAGGTATTATACAGATGTATCATTACATTACATTCATCACAGTATATATGTACAATGTACAGCTAAATATCAAATCTGTACTGCCTTTCTCTCTCTCTCTCTCTCTCTCTCTCTCTCTCTCACACACACACACACACACACAGAGTCAGTGTCCCGTGAGTTGTCAGTCTCCCAGTTCCCCCGTTCTTTGAAATCATCCTACAAGACAGACCAGTAACAACAAGAACCCTAAGAGAGCTCTCTTTTTTTTGTCTTGACAACGCTTGTGCCCCGTCAAATAAAGAGACGATGTCATTTATACAACGACGACTTGGAAATCGTATATGGGGAAGGGTGAGCCGCCCCTGTCTCTCCTTACGACCCGATGAGGAGCAGCGTGTCTAACTGATGAGGACCCGTCGCTAATGACCCTTGAGATGGGTCCCGCAACGCTTCTCCACGATTGCCCTGTGACATGAGATCCCTCCGCTCCCTTCCCAGCAGCCACCTGTCTTGGGCCCTGATTGACGTGCCGAGGGCCCTGAGACGTCACGAGGGCTGAAATTGATGACAGCAGTACCGCAGAATACGTTCCCTCCACAAACTTCTACCTTACCCAAATTTACGGACAAAGGACTCTTGTAAGATGTAAGAACGTGTAGATATCAAGGGAGCGAAAGCGAGACGTGGTCATTGCAAAGGAGGCAAATGTGCTTTTGATGGCATTGCAGATTTACAGATCCCAGCATAGAAGAAAGCATAGATACAGAGAGAGAGAGAGAGAGAGAGAGAGGGGGGGGGGTACCCTGACTGGGTGGCTGACTCAAGAAACTGTGAGGAGGCAACACTGGCGAAGTCGCCCCGCAATGAGGAGGCGTATCACATAGCATACCCGTACTTGTGAACTTTTCACGTGTAGATAGTAAAAGAGGCCGGGGGGGGGGGGGGCATTGTTTTGTTTTTGGCATACAGGACTAGTGACCCACGCGTAAAAAAAACCAGACTCGATGTCCCTCAATCTCTCTGGGCAGAGGCGGACAGGCGAATTATTCCTTCAGTGACTTTCCCGAGCAGACGTCAGTAAGTCTGGAATCACACTGCTTGCAAAACAAAACACAGCAGAAGGTTTCCAAGGCTGTTCTGTACTTTTGTCCACCGCAATACAGTGTACAGACAGGACCCGAGGCTGACTAAAGAGAACAGTGAAAGAAGACACATTTGGGGGAAAGCAAAAATCCACGACGCAGTTTGGTGCTTAGGAAGAAAGCTGTGTGCTTACAAGGTAGGTCAGGATACGACGCTTATTGATGAAATTACAGGAAAAAAACATCTGAAAACAAGCGGTGATTAACGGAGAAAAAAAAAAACTTCGGGGGAAACTTGTTCGGAACATACGTTACACAGCAGCCAAGACCTGCGCAGAATGTTAAACTGGTCACCCGAATACGATCGACCTATGCTTGTAAAAATAGAAAGTTATTTCAGACTGGAGAAATGATATCGTCTGATATACATGTGGTGAACCCAAATGTCTGCTGGTTACAATGGAGAATCTTACTCGAGTCTGCAGAAGATTCGAATTGCGAAATCGAATCGGTTTTAATGGTTTGAAATCAAAATATGAATCCAGGCACCCCATTTTACTACTACTACTACTGCTACTACTACTACTACTACTACTACTACCACCACCACCACCACACAAAACAATTTTCCCAAGAGACAATTTGCTGTATTAGATTTTATTTCTTAAGCAGACAATAACTTTTTTTTAATTGAATTGAAATTAACTGAATTGAAACTACCCCCAAACAACAACAACAACAACAACAAGCCCCGCAAGCCCGAACCCACCAACCCCCAAAACAAACCTACATCATTTACTGGTCCGCCATGGTGTAATGTATATTTGACATCAAATGGCGCGGAACTTTGTGAAACTGAATGGCGTCAGTTTTGACTCACCGTTGACCACTTTTATTCTCTCTGAAGAGCAGTTCATATAATTTCTGTTCAAAAAACGCAAACGCTGTTTCCGAATTAATTCTGTGTTGCCACCTCTGCTAATAATAAGCAGACACCACTTTTGTCCTTTGACGACGCGTCATTGATTTCGAAGTAGGGTGCATGATTTGTTTGCAAGTCAAAGTTATATCACTAGAAAAGAAAAGAGAACGTTTCATAATGATATGAACAAAATGTCTGTGCTATAATTCTGGAAAATGCCGCAAAACGTGCGCGCACCTAGGAGATCATAAGTTGCAATAAATGCTGTATATGCGCTAAGTATTTAGTAGTGTTTGGTTTACCTAGGTGTAACAGCTATTTGTTTTCTACGCTTTTTTGGTGATCGGTTGAGTTCGATAAACTGGCCTGAAGGTGCAGCGTCTCCTGCATGTCCTAGGTTTATATTGCCCCGAGTTTGCATCATTTGTCAAACGTTACATTTTTTTGTCACGTAGTGCAGGCACACTTGCTGCGAATTAGTCTTTGTGGCTTGAGCGGCGTTAAGCCCTATAAACTCACTCACTCACTCACTCACTCACTCACTCACTCACTCACTCACTCACTCACTCCACAAAACGTGCGTCACAGAGCGTGCGTCTTGAAAGAGTTAACTCACCGAAACACAAAATCTCAGTGTCATACTTCCGTACCAAAGCATAATTACGACACAAATTGACTGTACACAAAAAGGAATATAGTCACTCCTCGCGGAACAATGCTTGGTAGGACAACACAGCAGTCATTTTCAGCCTTGTTTTGGTGCCGGAACGCCTACCCGTTTCAGTCCTACAGCGCCATCAACTGATTCATCACGCTGATTTGACGGTCGTAGAAATGGTCATATTTTTCTGCCCTGTAAAGCGTTATTGGCCTCCGAGGAGCAATGGTGGCAAGATGTACGAGTCTCCACAGGGCCGTGTAGGTGCCATGTGAAATATCAAATCTATCCTAACGCGAATTATTTCCGACATTCGGAATGGCGGCGCGGATAAATCGGTGCAATGAATTCTGCGCCCGAGTTTTGATGAATGGGAAATACCGAATACATTATTTGACGGGAAATACGTTTGTGACAAGTGCAAGTGTGAGAAATGATAATGGCGACACTACACAAACAGCATTAATTTAAACTTTTTTTTTTGGGGGGGGGGGTGTCATTAGTCATTGCCCGTCCGGTTACCGGCTACCTTTTAATTGCCCGAAAGGGACAAATAAAGTATTTATTTTTTAATTGAATTTGAATTGAATTGAATTGAATTGTTTGTTGGTTTTTGTTTGCCCGAATAAGTCAGTGCAATGAATTCTACACCTGAGTTTTGATGAATGGCAAATACCGAATAGATTATCTGACAGGAAATACGTTTGTGACAAGTACAAGTGTGAGAAATGATAATGGCGACACTACACAAACAACATCATTTTTTAAAACTTATTTTGTTGTTGTTTGTTGTTTTTTGTTTGCCCGAATAAATCGGTGCAATGAGTTCTACGCCCGAGTTTTGATGAATGGCAAATACCGAATAGATTATTTGACGGGAAAAACGTTTGTGACAAGTGACAAGTGACAAGTGACAAGTGTGAGGAATGATAATGGCGACACTGCACAATCAGCATTATTTCAACTTTTTTTTCTTTTTGAAGGCTTTATTATCTTTAAACTCAATTTGAATCGGGTTTTTTTTTTAAATTTTGTTTCTGTTTTGCTGGAACCTCTTCCTCGGCACATGTCGATCAGCCCAAGTATAGAAGACTGGGAGCTCAGTAAAGCTTGAGTAAGAATGACATCACAGACTACCACAGAAGGTAAAAATGAGAAGACAGATGTGTTGGGAAAAGAACCGAAAGAACGTGGAATCCCCGTGCGCGGTACGTAAATGTGTTTAAACACTGTTTCTTAAAACATTCTTTTAGTCAGCTCAGCGGGGGCAATACAAATTGCACGAGCGAGTGTTTTCAAAGGCTATACAACACACTCGATCTTGTAGCTGAGTTGTGCTCGTTTGCACGGCCATCAAACGTCAGTGTGTTGCATTCTGAGCTCTACTAAACTCTAAGATAGACTATTCTGAGCGCACAGGCACAGGCACAGGCGCAGTCCCACGCGCATCTGTTCCAACATTGCTCTACCACGGTCCAGTCATTTGGAACAGCCTGCCTTCCCATGTTCGTCATGCTGAGTCGGCGGACTCTTTTAAACCCGCTCTGAGAAATCCCATGTTTTGCCCGGCTGTATTACATATACTAAAGTGACTGCTCCACCATCATTATGTCGTGTTTGGGATGTTTCATGACTGTGTGTATGTAACGTGTATGTGACGTGTATTTAATATGTATGTAATTTGACATGTGTTTAATGTGTATGTATGTAATGCCACTCTGCTACTGTGGGGCGTCCAGAGCCCCAGCAGGCGGTTGGGCGCCAGACAAATTCTTCTTCTTCTTATCCTTATTAAAACAGAAGTATCTCTACTAAAACCTAGTAATCGTAGCAACTGCATCTTTGACCTTCCCATCTCCAGTATACAGCTCCAGAGCGTGAGCCAACCGGAGGCGAGGCTCCCCGACTCCCGTGTATAACTCATCATTTGATATGTGCAGCGAGCACAGAAAAAGGAAAGGTTACAGCTGTAAATCTGTCATTTTGTGAGGCATGTGAAAATTTAGCCGTTGTATTACTCGACTCCAAATAACGGGATAGCAACTGAGACGTACTCCCGTCTGCCCTTGCCCTTGCTTGATGGAAAATGACGTTAACACACACACACACACACACACACACACACACACACACACACACACACACACACACACACACACACACACACACACACACACACACACACGTACCGACACCCACCCACCTACCCACATACCCACATGTCTGCACGCACGCACTGTCCAAAAGTCATTTTGCTAAAAAAAAAAAAAAAAAAAAAAGCCGGGAAAACCAAATCCGACTTAAAAAAAAATAAATCAGGAAATCGTGACTTTATACCTGTTGCCTTTGTTGTATGGCCTAAAGACTTCTGCGCCTTTTAAACAGTGTTTCGTTTCTACTCTTAGTTTCTAGAGTTCATTACCGGGGAAATTGCGTTAAACCAAAAATCAGCGCGGCGGTCAAAGAGGGCTGACGGCGGCATTCTCTATTTCGGTCGTGCCAACAGATATTGGACCTGTTTCTTACAATGACTGATTTGAATGGGTAAGCTGAGCGACCGACTAATGAAAACTACACAAAAATATATGAAAGTGGACTCGTTTTTGTCCGGATGACCGATGTCAAGCCAACGGTTGACGGTATCTTTTACTCTTGTCAGCATTCCCTTGTTTGCCTCCCACGCCACCTCCCCCACGGCCAAACCAAACCAAACCCAAACCAGACTGACCCGGATTAGACCAAACCAGACCAAATCTAATCAAGACAAGATAAACGAGACAAGATGAGACGAGAAAGGCGAGAGAAGACGAGACGAGACTAAAACGGTGAGTCGAGTAGAACACGAGTCAAGAAAGCCGAGATGAGAAGGACGACACGAAACGAGCAAGACGAGACGAGAAAGTCGAGGCGAGACGAGACGAGAACGAAAGAGTCGAAAAGAACAAGACAAGACGAGAAAGACGAGACGAGACGAGAAAGACGAGTCGAGAAGGACGACACGAGACGAGACAAGACGAGAAAGACGAGACGAGACGAGACGAGACGAGACGAGACATAGTTCACCTTCTTCTGATCAAATGGTTCTATTTCCCTAGTTGCGTTTGAGACTCACGTCTGCAGATTACTTAAACAAACGTATACCTGGACATTCTGCTCAGAACTGAAATTATGACACCGTCTGCCGACACGCTTTTTTTTTTCTTTCTTCTTCTTCTTCTTTCCCGATCGATAGCGTCTGATCAAATCACCAATCAGGGCGGAAAAAGTGAAACACGATATGAAAAACAATGTGAAGGATCACGGATTCTGTTCTCGATTGGAAAGACAGGTGTTCAGTGAAATGGTAACATTAGTTTGTAATCAAGAGAATAGAAAATGGACACTCTGAAAATGCAATTCCACCAATCGCTTCCATACTGAAAGTAATTTCTTCGTGACGAAAGACGACACGTTATGGCCAGAAAAACACAGGTACCTTCTTTGCTTTGCGCGCCAAAAAAAATAAAAATAAAAAAATATAAAAATAAAGAAAAGTGAAATCAAGACTGAAATTTGAAACTATAGCCTCAACGATACCGCCTCCGCTGTTGGTTGAGAATAAAATCATAAACTAAAGAAGTGTCGTCCCCCCCCCCCCAAAAGACAAAGAACTTACGTGACTTATATGTTCAGGCTCGCGTAACTTGATAGAAGTATTGATAGCAGTAACTTGTATTGATAGCAGTAACTTGTATTGATAGCGGTAACTATAGCAGTAACTTGTACCGATAGCAGTAACTTGTGTTGATAGCAGTAACTTGTGTTGATAGCAGTAACTTGTATTGATAGCAGTAACTTGTGTTGATAGCAGTAACTTGTATTGATAGCAGTAACTTGTGTTGATAGCAGTAACTTGTATTGATAGCAGTAACGCAGAATCGGCACTGTACTCTTGGTGAAGGAACTTTGTCGGTCAGTAAGCAACTCAGTTTCATTTCTAAAGGGAGCGAGTAACTCAGAAAAGCCCATGCCGGCAATAATCGCTATTTTCCCTTGAAATCTTCAGATCACTAGAGCCACTCCAAGCCACGAAATACTATGCAATGATGATCCTTGTATATCTGAATTAAAAGGAACTAATGTTACCATATTTATGCTCACGGATCATTCTGAGCTGTTTTCGTGGTATCTATCATCACACCATTTGGACACCTGGACAATTACAGCGTCTGTAATGCTGGCACGGAGCCAACGGAAGCGTACTCGATGACGCGACGACCACATGCACACTGAGCGCTCCAGTAGTGGAACAACAGTCGTAGAATTTGAATGCTCCACCTCTAGCGCAAAGTGTAAACAACATTGTATCGCATTAAGAGCTGTACTAATTACCAGGATAGAGCGTGTCGAGCGTCCAGGCGCACTCATGAACCAAACTGTTCCAGTAAACTGCCTTAGCAAAGATGGAACTAACTAGCCCGTTTAATATATCACTTAAAAACATTAACGTTCCACTTGAACTGTCAGTTGAACTGGGATCGCCGATCTGGGCCCGTATATAAAAGTCGAGGTTAATTTAACCCACGGCTACGGGCCTAACCCAGACTAGGACAAAAGAAACCCACAAGCAAAATTAAATAAGAAAGGAAGCGAAGAAAGGAATCCTTCTATAACGGCATAGGCACCTTGCTGGAATGGACCCGCTTCTTGATTTAAAACAAACAAACAAACAAACAACAAAAAACAACAAGAAAACAACAACAACAACAAAACCAGATAATTTGACCCTAGAGATAGTTTCGTTCGAGGTTAGACTCTAACCCAGGACTAAAAGCCCTAACCTCGACTATTACATACGGGCCCTGGTAAATCGTTGGTTTGTCTGTGCTCGGTTAGTGAAGCCCGGCTGGGAAACAAATAAGTGTGCAAGTGTTTTCCTATCTGCCTTTACGTGGTGGAACACGGTAAACCCCAAACCAGCCAACCCTGAGCTTTAAGCCTGCTCTTAACTGGGCACAGCGCGCGAAACACACATGTGCACATCACAGTCGTTGCGCTCGGTGTGTCTACTAACTACAAAACTGAACACAGCTGTGCTCGGTGACAAACCGATTGAAAATGCACTGTCCGCCATGTTTGCGCGCCGAGTGGCGTAGTACAGCCAATCAGAATCTGTTGTGGAAACCACAGTCACAGTTGTGGCTATTTGAAATCCAGGTTGCTGTGATGACGCCACAGCGGCGGAGACCCCCTAAAATCACAACTGTGTCTCAAACTGACTGTGGAAAGCACTGTGGCGCTCCGCAGTGCCCAGTTAAGAGCCGGCTGTACACACTTCTTACCGCGCACGAGTATCTCACGTTTTTGACTCTTTTTCGGTTTTGGCCCTGTATGCGAAAATCAGACAAGACGAACGGTTCCTTGACGGCTCTCACTGCAGCAAACACAAGCAGAACCAAAGTGAACAACTCCCATTGAGCGAAATTTGATTCCATGCAGACATAAATTAATTATGAATTTTTAAAATGAGGCCAGTGGTGCACAATCCCGAACTGACTTGGTAGGATTTTTTTTACGTGATTTGTCTTGGGGTTACGACTGGGAGCGAATGCACCTTTGCTGATAGTTAGGGATTTTCTGTGCAGTTTCTTCTATCATTCTTTAGATTAAGAAGCGATACGTATCCCTTTCGTTGCTTCCGAAAAATCCTGAACTGTCAACAATGTGCCCAAGACGTCTGGCGTACCATATCTCTTCCGTGAGGTCAACACCGAATGCCCTCTGTGTAAAGGAAGACGGAGGGAAAACAGTCACAAAGGAACATTCCACCTGAACTGTCAACAGCGTGGCCAAACTTCTGGCAGCGTTTAAATACCATATCTTTTCCGTGGGGTCAGTACGGAATGCCCTCTGTGCGGTAATGGAACTAGAACTCCATGAAAAAAAAAAGGACAGTTACAAGGGAACATGTTCAGAGAGAGAGAGCCTGAAAAAGAGCCAGTAGCTAGACAAACGTATTGCACCCGTGGGACGAAACTGGTGTAAGCGACCAGACTGTTTGAAATAGGATCCTCGGTATTTTGGACTTTCCTGCGGCCCGGTCACAAATCACAGAGAAGAGTCGCATCAGCCAAGAGTGGCCAAGTGGAAAATCTGTTTAAGAAAAATCGTTACCACCACCACCACCACCACCACCACCACCAAATAATGTCGTATATTCTTATAATAATAATAATAATCTCATTAATATAGGCGCTTTATCCCGTATATTTGGCTCAAAGCGCCCCGAGCTAAACCCAACACGCACGCTCACGTGAATCACACCCAGTCTCTCACACACTCGACATGAACACATTACAATCACGTCGTGCCAAGGGCCAGCTCAGTAATTTAAGTTTCAAATTTTTTAGAATTGCTTTTCTTTTTGAATTTTGTGAGCTGAACATTTCCAAAGCACTCATAAACACTCGTATAACGCACCTGAATGGGAAAGTTATATTTTGGACAAAAATCGCAACAGCCGTGCAAGCTTAACCGAAATGCTGAATACGCAAGCACTCGAAGCTTCAAAAAGTCTGGATTTACGCTCACGAGCAAAGCTAGGGATTCTCTGGTCAATCGGCCACGTAACTGCAAAGTCCTGGCGGACCGAGTCTGGCACTGCGTTTCTGGGCGTCGCCTGGAGCGCAAAGCGCAAAGTCTCGGCTGATCCATCGACTAATGTGGACCGCATGATCTGTCATGGAAGGGCATACATTCTCCCAGGTGACTGTCATGACGTCCGTACTTTATTACTGCACGCTGTTTCATTGTAGGCGTCACATGATGATGATGACCTTTCCGATAATTATTACTCCTGACCCCTTGTCTTGATTTGCTCCCCTCTATGTGACCTTGACTGATGCCCCAACCTGATTACCGCCCAGGGGCCTGACGCGTAAAAAGAGACTAGGGTAGTCTGATACTTAGCTTCAGTCTCAGATTTATTAAGTCGGCGTGTATTACAGTTTAGTTCCTGAAAAAGCAGTAAACTCACCGTCGTCTCCGTTTATGCATCTCGTATTAATCTTTTAGTTACAGCTTAGTCGGGCTAGTCTCGGGCTTACGTCTTAGCCTGTCACCATGCATCAGGCCCACTGATAATGATTTAGTACCGCTTGGTGTGTGTAGTCGGTCAAAGCAAAATCTCGTGATGACATTCTGTTAAGTAAATGATTTACGCAAAGAAGAAAGGTAATCGACATTAATGGCAAGCTTTTGAGATTTATTACGGTCCAGAAATTTGATGCCTATTCAACAAATACTGAAGAAGAAGAAGAAGAGACGACGACAACAACGACAACGATGACAACGACGACGATGACGATGACGATGATGATGGTGATGGTGATGGTGATGGTGATGAGGATGATGAGGATGAAGAGGAAGAAGATGAAGAAGAAGAAGAAAAGCAAACAACAACCGAAGAAAACAAGAAATAATAGGCACAAATGTATTTTTGTAAAGAAAACTTCCTACAGTAACGTGACAAATCTATTCCGCAATCAGTCTCTTAAATGCAGTGTCCATTCTTCAAATAAACTGGAAAGCGCTGACCCGTTGCGAACAGAGAATGTACAGCAGCGAGGCAGTACTTCCTGTACGTACGTAACAGTTCTTACCTCAGAGAAGACATTACTACTGATTATGTCCTAGGTTATGATCGAGAAAGCGTTTAACAGTAAGATGGCCATTGAAAATCGCGGACTGAACGGCTAAAACTGTGGGTAAAACCGGTGCAAAGCGTTTAAAGAAACGCCCACGCGCAGAACTGCGGTCAGCAAAACTGATGATGATGATGATGATGATGATGATGATGATGACGATGACGACGACGACGACCACGACGGCGGCGACAATGATGATATCCGGATAATAATAATAATAATGATAATATGATGATGATGAGGACGACGACGACGACGATAGAGATGATGTCTGAATGACGACGACGACGACAACGACGACGACGACGACGATGATGATGATGATGATGATGATGATGATGATGAGCCATGTATAATACGCTTAAGAAAACTAAAGAGAGGAGAGATGCCTTGAGCGAAGGACTAGCTTGCGGCAAGGACTCAAGATCCCATACACCATCGAGAGTCCGTTGGTTGTAGCAGAGCCTGACTTGATGTGAGCTGGCAGGTTGTTCCTAGAAGGGATGCAGCTGCACTCATCAGCTGCACTGTTTAACCCTTTCACTGCCACACACATCATTTGCCACTCACAGATAGCATCCCTTCAAAATCACATGGTGTTAACAAGGAAGAGAAACTTTGTCCTGTCCTTAGAGAGTTTTCTTCAGCGTCCCGGACGACCGGATTTTCAACAAGTTTGACAACGGGGCTACAGGTGTCATTCAAGAAATGTTGCGACGTGGCAGCGAAAAGGGTTAATGTCCGTACACCAAAACCTTTCTCGTTTGTCTTGTCATAGCAGCCTGAGACAGGAAGCCTTGAGACTGAGTGAGATGATCATCCGGCTGCGGTACGGCGTAGGGCAGGCGTATAGACAGTGTAAGTTCAGGCAGGCCAGAGACGGTATCGTCATGTACCCAGTGCTCAAAGAGACTGAGAAGCTGGCTTCAGTGTCCGGCTGTCATGTCTGCTTCTCCAGCTTTGTGTGTGATGCTGATGTCAGTAAAGTAGTCTGTTATTTCATGCCGCTGAATTCACAAGGCAGCTTATACAGTTTGAAGAACATCGTTTGGAAAAAAGGAAAAGTATCTTTCATTAATGCGTTCACCTAAGAACAGCACTGTCTGTGCTGTATGCAGAAATAGTACGCAGGTGCGAATCTACGAGACTGAATAAGCTTAAAAGGATTTAATAATAATAATAATATTTATATAGCGCCTAACCTTATCTAAGCTCTGGGCGCTTTACATAAAATACATATTTATTCATATTTAGACACAAAAAACACATTAAAAAAAAACCCAAAAGACAGATAAAACAAACACATTTATACTGGACTTCGATATAGCAATTAGTCAAGTGCGTTTTTTACTTTTTAACGGTCGGCTGTTTATCCGCTGTAGTAAAGGCGTGTTATATAATATACTGAACTACGTCTAAAACGATGGTGACTTTAACTGCTTCAGAAACACAGAGCGGGGGTGGTGTAGGCACTGGTGGGTGGTTGGGGGGGGGGGGTGGGAGTGGCGTGTTTGGAAATAGCAAAGAAGTAATAAGCAAAATCTTCAGTTTACAACATCCACGCTGACCACGACCAACGTCATGCATACGTCACCTTCCTACGCAAAAGCTGGAATATCTCGACCACACGTGTTTATTCACGTTCGCTTTGACGTCAGGCTTATAAGAGCGGTTCTTGGAAGGACAAGGGTTTCTACCTCAGAAAGGTCACCAGACATTCTGCTGTTTTGTTGTTTGGTGTTGTTGTTGGTGTTGCTCTCACTCTTAATGTTCAGGCCACGGAAACAATGGGAAGGACGAGAAGACATGTTTCTATAGTTTACTTGCACGATGATGGATTGTATGATTCAGTGTTCTGATTTTTTACTCTCAGTGAAGGCTTTTGACGATAGTTTAAGGGAAATGAGAGAGTGATACTGCGGCTTCAGAGTTAAATGGTCGCACCGTATCAGACGATTATAAAATTGTGATGGGGCACGCAAAAACAGGGCTAAAGTCGCTGGGTAAGCATATAATTATGGCCTGACCACTGTACCTCCCAGCTTCAAAGATTCATAGCTTGACAACTGCGTACCACACCTTTAACTAATCTGGTTTCTGGGCTCCTGGAAAGACATAGTTTAAATGTTTCTATAAAATCAATAACTCGAATTGTATGTTTTGACACTCTGACCATGTTTTCGTGTGCTGTCACAAACATGACCTATGCAAAATCTGTTAGTGCCGAAAGTAAGAGATTTGTAGACCCCTTCCCACTCGCCTTCACACACACACACACACACACACACACACACACAGAGCGAACAAACAAACTAAAACAAAAGGAGGCATCAGTGAGCCCTCAAAAACAGTCAGCAACAACAATGACTATGATAACATACGTTGGATGAGATTCGAACTGAGCTTGAAGTCAATTAGCGAAATTGCTTCATGGCGAGAAGATTACGATGGGAAAGACCGTTACTGTCATGCGCAGACCCGTAATCAGCAGCATTCATGCATGAGTGCCTCGCGAGCGGACTGATACAAAAGGCTGATAACACGCAGACGTGTCCAATCACCAATCACATCTGGTCGCATGTATATTATGTGCGTGGAAGTGCATATGCGGGAAAGAGGAACAGACGAAAATCAGTGACGGCAAACCTCATCTTACTGTGCATTAGAAATATACATGTATACATTTCAAACACAATACACTTGCGGTTTACCCCCCCCCCCCGCCCCTTTGGGCTGTTTTCACTTTCTAAATAAGTCTCTACCATTGACTTGGTTAAGTTCTGACAAATGAATACATTGCTTTCTGAAGAAAATCCGTTTTTCATTTTGGGCTATTCGGTGAAACCATACGTCGTGGCATGCCATGCTCTCTAATAAACGCCTCCCAACATGCCATTGACTTTGATGGTCCTGCCACAGATTGATGTTATGATGTTCAGAACAAACTCACACTTGCAACGGTTGTTGCACAATGCAGCGACCCCGGGATTTTTTGGCGTCCCTGTAGTGACAGCAAAAAAAACTGTCAGTAACAGCCCAACAGCAAGCTCTTTAAAACAAAAAACAAAAAACAAAGTCACAATGTCCACTTGAGCCGGTGAGGGGAGCCGGGATAGCCGAATGAGTTGGACTTTCAATTCTCGGGTCGTGAGTTGGCATCCCGGCTGGGGCCAAATATTTGTGCTGACCTTTTTTTCTTGTTGCCCCATCTTTGATATCACCCTTACGTGGTGGAAAAGGACGTGAAACTCCCAAACACACTTGAGCCACTGAACAAGTCTATAGCAATTGCAAAACAGCGCAGACGATTTTTTTTTTCAAAAGCCACGGACGCCATATTTGCCTAAAGCTTACAACGGGGAGCCGGGGTGGTCGAATGGTAGAGCGTTGGACTTCTAATGCTCGGGTCGTGAGTTCGATCCCGGCTGGGGCCAAATATTTGTGCTGGCTTTTTCATCGTTGCCCCGTCTTTGATATCACCCTATGTGGTGGAAAAGGACGTTAAACCCCCAAACACCCACCCCACCCTAAAGCTTACAACAAAATCTTTGCTAAACCTTTCGTGATTCGCACACATAAACAAAACTGGAGCTCCGGGCGACCGGCTGCGATATGATTTTTATCGGGCGGGACGGAATGATCCGCAGAAACAGACACATAATCTTGGAGTGGACTCCCACTGCGCTCGGCTCGGCCTGACATTAGGAAAGCGGACCTCGTAGAGAGTTGGAATACATTCTCTAATCGGCAGTTACGTTGAAACTTTGTGGTCCGACACTCTCTCCCCCCTCGGCGCGCACGAGGCTCCAGCGGGATCGCTTCGCAAACATATTGACATGTGGCCCCAGCACTGTAGGGCAGTGTTCTGTATAATTCTACGCGTTGTAGCTGCAGCGTGCAGACCTGCCGCAGGCCGCGAATGACTGGATTCAGTGGCCTGAGCCATCAGGGATTCTTGACAGATAGAAGTTATTCCCCTTTGTTTTAATTTTTATTATTATTTATTTATTTATTTATTTAAAAAAATCCTAACCACGTTCGTATTCCTACTGGGAATAGCGCGTCGCGTCCCTGCAGCGTCACCCATCTACCTATTTATTTTGTTTCATTTAATTTACTTGTTTTAGTTTACATGTATTTTAAAGAGGAAAACGGTCCCAGATTTTTCACGACCCAAGCGTTGAAAGTCCAGCGTTCACCATTCGGCTATCTCTCCCCCCCCCCTTCCCCCTCTCCCCTCCGGCCACCGACGGATAACCAAGCCCATGCGAAATAAATGTTTTTTCAAAAAGTATGCAAAAGTTTTGATAAAGCAAACATCACCCAACCGGCGAATTGTGTATTGTATATTGTATATGTACACTGATATCTAGCCAATACATAAAGTACTTTGTGATACGATGCTGTAGCCTCCCGAATATCACAAGAGAAACGATCGTTTTACCTGATAGGCACCAGGGCCCGGGGTTATTAAAAATGTCACAGGAAAACAAACGAACCAAAGCTCATAGTGATGTTTAAAAAAAAAATTCCTATATCCCGTGAAGAGGTTATGGCTCGAAAAACGCCACTGCGATCAAATTTTTAATTTTCAGATCAAATTTTTCATACCTGTTTGGCTAATTTCTAGAGAAGAAACAAAAGTCGTCTTCAATCCCAACCACTCTCACGTCTTATGAAGTGGTGTCAGCATATCATAGAGATGATGAAATAGTATCGCGTTTCATAAAATACGTGCATTCACATGGAAAATAATATGTGGCCGCGGATTCAGCAGTAAAACAACACTCTTTCAAAGCGGGCAACCCGAGAGCAAATTTCCAACTAATAATTTGTTCTTTTTCCTGTTGTCAGCAGATGGAGCTGATGATGAAGGAGTATCGCATTTCATAAAATACGTGCATACAACTCAAGGAAAATATCTGACTGCTGATTTGTGAGTAATACAACACCCCTTCAAAAGATTTAGTTGGTTATAAATAAAAGGGTTCGTGATTTCAGATGGGCGTATGGCGTATGAGTTTCAAACCCCAACTGCTCATCAGGAAATAAGAGGCACGGTCTCAAGCACCTAACGTCAAAAGACAAAACTGGGTAAGAAATGATTTGCCAGGTGCTGTTCTCTTCTTTCAACTTTGGTTTCAACTTCACGGCATTTCTCTACCGCCATTTTGGAAAAGGGCCTAATCGTGGCGAGTTCGATAGGGACTTCGGTCCTTTTTTCAAGGTGGCGGTCACGGGGGTTAGTCGCCCCACTTAAAATAATGCGACGCAGTACTAAACTGGTCAAGGGCGTGCGAGGGACGACAGGAAGAGCTAAAACATCAAAAAATCACAGAAAAAAATACTACTGTGTTTTTGATAGGGGTGTGTGTGTGTGTGTGTGTGTGTGTGTGTGTGTGTGTGTGTGTGTGTGTGTGTGTGTGTGTGTGTGTGTGTGTGCAGTTATTGAGGACTAAAGGCAGTCTTGACTTCTCTCGAGATTAGTGCCGGCGAGAGGTCTCTTTGCTATTCAGCAAAGGTAGCAAAACTATAGATACAAAGTTCTACTTCCACTCCCCGCTGGCAATGCCAAAAACACATCTTCTGTTTCACGATTTCAGTGATTTTAGATGTTTTAACTCCTCCTCTCACATTCTCGCACGTCCTGGCACATACGAGATTTCCCTCGCACTCATTGGACGCACCTCCAATGCTTCCTCCTAGGATATTCCGTAGTCCTCGTAACCTTCAAGTCACATGGTAATGGTGGGTCTGAGTAGTTCATTCGCGCGGTTACGTATTCCTGCGTGTTCTTTCTTTCTTTGTTTCAGGTCGTGGGGTATAAACCTACGTCTACCACTGTTTCATGGACATAGGGATAATTGTTCCTACGTCTTCTTTCTTTCTTTCTTTCTTTTCCACGTCATGGGATATAGGACTACGCCTACCACTGTTCCATGGACATTGGGTAATTTCAATGGCATTTCCAACTCATGGCACTTTCGTCTCTGAAAGGACATTTTTTTGTGGCTAACGTTAGGCTCATGCCACACGGGAGTGTTATTAGTCCAAACAAACAGCGAACACGTGTGACATGCGGTTACAACATATGCCTTTGTTCTATTTTTTTTCCGGCGTGTGTATTGAGCTGTCTTCCATAGTTTGTTCTAACAAAAACGTCTCCCTTGTGCCATGAGCCTTAGAATTATCGGGGAGCCGGGGTGGCCGAATGGTTGGACTATTGGACTTCTAATGCTCGGGTCGTGAGTTCGTATTCCGGCTGGGGCCAAATATTTGTGCTGGCTTTTTTATCGTTGCCCCGTCTTTGGTATCACCCGTATGCAGTGGAAAAGGACGTTAAACCCCCAAACACACACACACACACACACACACACACACACACACACACACACACACACACACACACACACACACCTTAGAATTATCGTCGCTGGTTAGAACGCCCAGTGTCCGTGAATACTGGCCACCATGTTCAGGGCTTCATATGGATGGGAAGTATGGTAATACATGTACAAATGTCCTGGCTGACCGCTATAGTAATAATAATAATAATAGAATATTTATATAGCGCCTAACCTTATCTAAGCTCTAGGCGCTTTACATAAAATACAATATTCATTCAGATATAAGAAAACACAAAAGACAGATAAAAGAAACACAAGACAGGTAAAACTGACAAAACAGATAACAACAAATAAAATTCATATCCACACACACACACACACACACACACACACACACACACACACACACACACACACACACACACACACACACACACACGTTCCCTGCGCACACACGCACTCACATCAGCAGAACGACAACATGGCACAGCTATGAGAGGGTGAAGAGATGGGTTTTCAGTCGGGACTTGAAGGATTCCTTGTTTGAACTGTTTCTGGTTGTAAGAGGGAGCTGATTCCAAGTACAAAGTATAGGACATTTGTCCTGAACATTGTCCACTGTGGCAAAAAATTATCATGTCCTCCTGGGTAAAAAAAAAAAAATCAAAAAAAAAAATCGGACATTTCGACGCGGATAAAAAGCCCTGCATGATGGTTTCCCAGACAAGGGTTAAAATGGTCTCCGCGTTCGGAAACCCTTCTAAAATACAAAGAAATGGGTACGGGTTCTTTTAAAAAGAAAGCCACAAACTTTCACAGAAACGCCGAAATGATTCACATAATTATTCTTGACGGATTGCAAAACTTCAGGATCAATGCAAAACGGTTTTCATGGCAGATCAACTCTCTCTCTCTCTCTCTCTCTCCATTACCCAAGGCGATTTCCATCAAGAACCAACAGAAAAATATCGGCTGTTGTTTGAAATCAATGAACCTACATCGCTTTTGTGTTGGTTTTTATTTTTCGTCACGGAAAGGGCACTTTCAGCAAATAAAATACACTCAAGTTCATGCAAGAATTCTGATTCTGATTCCCGACGAGACATAAAATCCATAACACACACACACGCTGACATTAAAGGTCTTGTTAAAACAACATTATTTTCTCGGAATTATTCTCAGTATACAAAAGAAAAAGACGATAAGCTTTTTTTTTTTCCTGAAGCACATGATCGAAACTGAATGGGAAAGAACATGGAAAACGGAAATAAAACGACAATCGTACACAAAAATTTGTTACATTGAAATAAATCTGTAATTGAAAACATACCTTGCGAAGAAATGAAAGCTGCCCTCTTTTTCGGCGTCGAGAACTTTGCAGATCAGTCACTTGGCGATTGTTACTGATTGTTCACAACTGTCAGCTCAACTTTTCGGCTTCTGAGAGTCAGTCCAGGCCTGATGAGGAGACAGCGACTATAGGCCTTCTTCGGTGGTTGTGCACGGACAGACAAAAACCTCTCTAAGTTCCGCTCTTCACTGTGTGTGCTTCTCGCTGTCTTTCCAGTCAGTCTCTCATTCGCGTTATGCTAATCCCGCGCACGCTTGCTCAGAGACCGGGCACCGCGCTGGCACATCTTTAAATCGGCCACCACCGCCAGGAAACCCCACCGACGCACGCGCAACGACCGTGGCAAGCGTTGACGACACTAGTTGTGAAGTCATGTGACGACTGCGCCCGGTTCCGAACTGAACTTTGACCTCGGTTCGATCTCCACCTGGTCCCGTGCCCTACCGTGCCGTGTACTGTACGCGCGTCGGCGCGTGTGGGTGGGTGGGTTTGTATAGAACAGAACTTTACGATGTAGTGGTAGTAGTAGTAGACGACTCACAACTGTTTCCGACCACTCATGGAGGGTTGGTCATGACGCATTGCAACGAAGCGTATGCAAAACAGGGGCGTGATTTTTGGGCGCGTCACTCAGCGGGCGAGTGTCTACCAATCAAATTACGGAGCCGCTCGTTAGCGTGGGAGTGCAGTTCCTTGTTGGAATCCCCGGAGGTTTTGTAGCTTTTGTTACTGTGGGAGAGAACGCTCCCTTCCCCCTCCCCCCTTGTTTTTCGCCATAGAACGAGATGAGACAGGCTAAGTCCCGCTCTGTCGAAATATGGCTGAAATGGTCAGTATCGTAAACTTTAAGCGAGACCGCGGTAAGCGGCGAGTGGCAGACGTAAGGTAGGCGTATTTTCAAAATCTCGGCCAGCAAGTCACGTGAGTAAACTTACGACGGTAACAGCTGTCACCACCACCACCACTACCACCACCACCCCATTCCCGACACCCTCGAAAAAAGAAAAAAAGAAAAAAAAAGTGGCCAAGCACTGTGTCTGATGGTGACCGTTTCAGCGCTAGCATATGCATCGGATTTATTGCCTTTAAACGAGGTTCGTTTTGCTGCTTGGGTCAAAACTCCAGCGGTCCGAGTCACCCTTTGACTCTACAATAACTTCTCGTTGGGGTCTTAAAAATAATACGTGTGGAGGGATCAATTTTTTACCCCGTCACAGGGCAGGGTGGGTGGGGGTGGGATGGGGTGGTGGTGGTCTGGGGGGAGGGGTGGGTGGGTAGAAGAGAAAACAAAAAAAAACCTCTTTAGACGTCGTTAACAAGCTTGAACTAGGATATTTTGCCTTCTTATCTCCCTCCTCCAGCCAACTAATTCCCCCCTCTCTCTCTCTCTCACACACACACACACACACACACACACACACACACACACACACACACACACACACACACACACACACACACACTGGAAGTATTTCCAGCTCAACCGGCACCGCATGTACCTTCCCTCCCTCCCCTCTCCCACCGCCCGCCTACCGCCCCTTACCACCTCCTACCTCGAAAATGCAATGATCAGGAGAGAAATGTACTTTACAGGCCTTTACAGGTGGTTGTCCGTCCTTGTTCTAGAAATTAAACCCTAAATGAGCTAAAGTTATAAGCACAAAAGGTTTAAAGACCACGATGCCATGATAGAAACCGTATACATCATAAAACACATGTTCGGTGAAGCTGTTCTCTCTATGTGCGAAAACTGAAACGTCCATCTGACAATCTCTACTTCAGCCGCAGCTGAGACACCCACAAAAACAAAACAAAACAAAACAAAACAAAACAACAACACAAAAATTAAAACAAATTAAAACAAAAAGACCCGATGAAACCAGCTTACTGCTGAAACCAGGGTAGAGATGCTTAAAGCAGAGCTAAAAGCCTCCACAACCATTCTTCCTTAAAGGGCGAAGGATAGAAATACACAGGGCCTCAAAATGCATATAATTGTATTCCCTATTGGCTTCAGGCATCATAGTCACCCTTAAAAAAATGAGTGCTTCAATCTAGAAACAATTACCACCATGAACAGACCATTCAAAGGCACGCACCTGACAGGGGTTTAAAAAAAAATTGAACGCCCCCTTTCCGCTCAGGCCCCACTGGAGTAATGCACGTCTACTTTCTCTTTAGGCCAGAGAGGCAGTTCACACAGTTCCGCTTGCCTCACTTGTGTCCCACCTCTGTGCAAAAAGCCTCAGCTTCACTGGCAGCTTGCCTCAATTTGTGACCGCCTGCCATGTATGCATACATAACACGAAAATCAGGCTTTTTCAGGACACCAAAACTGACTACAAACGAGCACACTTGCCAAACAGGATACCTCAAACCAACACCAAACATGACCCCACGGTCACTATGTGTCCTTACGCCTGTACCAAGGGCTCTCCGACGAATGCCCTTGTAAGCGTGTACTTTAATACTGCCAAGTTTCGGTTTCCGATCAGTTCTGGTTTTCGATTTCCACCTCAACCCGCACCGCTTGTACCTTCCCTCCTTCCCCTCCTCCCCCCTCCCCCAGAAAAGGAACCACGGCGCCATTATAGAAATGGTATACATCGTAAAGACACATGTTCGGTGAAGCTGATCTTTCTATTTGCGCAAACTGAAACGTCCACCTGACGATCTCTTGTTTAGCCGCAGCTGAGGCACCCACAAGAAAACAACAGAAAAACATAAACCAACAAAAACGAATGAAACCAGCGCACTCCTGAAACCAGGGCAACGATGCGTGCGGCAGGCTTAAAGCCGCCACAAACCATCCTTCTTTGTACCAAGGGCTCTCTGACCATAGAGTTTAGCCAGTTTGCTCTGACGAATAGCCCTTGTAAGAACGATTTTGGTGGCAAAACGTGATCTAAAAGACGTCATATAGAGGAAATTGAAAACAGGTGACTTCTGGCATCGTTCACCTCGAGTAAACAGTTGCTGTGCTGCGGAAGAGAAAAATTGCATGCATGCCAGACATTTACGAACTGGCATCGGTCACCTTGTTTACAGCCCGGAATTCGTGTAGGTTCGAGATTATCGACATAAGACTAGTCAGTGTTGGAAACCCGGCAACCGTACAAGCCGAATTGCTTGCCTCTCGCCTGCCATGCACCTTGACCTACATAACACAAAAATCACAAAAAATCACGCTTTTTCATGACAACAAAAATCACTACAGACTAACACACTTGCCAAACAGGGTACTTCAAACCGGTCATTTGAGTCCTTACGTCTGAGCAAGTGTCTAAGTGGTACGAGACTACCAAAAAAAAAAAAAAAGTTCATGACGATCTGTGAGCACGGGATGGTTAGAATATTGGAATTTAAGACACAGCTGTTTCACAACAGCGACGCGGCAGGTTTTCTGTGCATTCTGTTTGCTGGCTATACGTGACAAACTCTGGTATTTCCGTCTTGTGAGCGAGCTGACGAAGAGAGATGACACGCGGCAGGTATAAAGTTGATGCTACATGTCTCGCATCTTTGTTGACTTGGGAATGCGGCGTGCATTGAGGGTTTTGGGTGCACCTCTTGGCACACACACACACACACACACACACACACACACACACACACACACACACACACACACACACACACACACACTGACACGCGCGCGCGCGCGCAGACACACACACACACCACTACCACTAACGCCACAACGCCACTACCAACAGCAACAACAACAACTATGAATCTATAACCAATTTCCGACGTTCTGCGGCTTTCTTCGGACACACACACACACACACACACACACACACACACACACACACACACACACACACACACACACACACACACACACACACACACACACACACACGTACGTGTCCGTATGTTGAGACAAGGAAAAGGTGTGGCTGCGGGAATGGTCGTCCCAGTAACTACAATATCGCAGTCGTTTGTGTGTTAGTGTTACTCGGATTCTCTTCTCAAGGCCTGATTGGCCCAGCGGAGGCACTGACGACGCTGTTGAAGCGTAACTGGAAGTACGAGTGAGAAGGCTTCACCTTGGCCTTCTCCAGGGTTAGGCGTTGACGGAGTTCGAACAATGGTGTTTAGAATTTTGCGGTCCTTGAGGGGTGTAGTATGTCTGTGGTACACCAGGAAATGAGCCAGACTCTCTCTCTGTGTGTGTGTGTGTGTGTGTGTGTGTGTGTGTGTGTGTGTGTGTGTGTGTGTGTGTGTCTCTCTCTCTCTCTCTCTCGGTATGTTGGTTAACTGAAGGTGTTAAAAACGGCAAAACTGAAAAAAAATTGGATCTGCTGACAAAAAAAAAAAAAAAAAAAATTTCCAGTGAAAGGTTATTTCAATTTTAATTTCAATTTCTATTTCAATTTTTGTCTCTGTCTCTCCGCGGCTGGGAGCCAAACTGTTTTGCTGGCTTTTTTCTCGTTGCCCCGTCTTTGATATCACCCTGATGTGATGCAAAACGAAAAGCCCCCCCCCCCCCTCTCTCTTTCTCTCTCTATCTTGACTGCCTGAACGCCTCGCTAGCTCCAGTGGTATTCCTGCAACTGCAAGGTCGTGGTGTGAAATCTGAGGCAAATTTCGTTCGCATGATGATGAAGATGATGGTGATGGTATGATGCTGTCATGGTGGTCCGTTGAATCTGCACATTCTTGAGCTGAAGATGAGCCTGTGTGTAAAAATTCCATCAGTTTTTGATAGAGAAATCACAGCCGTGGTAAGTGTGTTGCATCAGAAAATAAAAAAATACCTACTTTTCCATTTTTGTTTAGTCTTTCGCGTGTTACCCGGTATGGGCTTTTTCATCGTTGCCCCGTCCTTGATATCACCCGTATGTGGTGGAAAAGGACGTTAACACCAAACACCCACCCACCCACCCTGTTACCCGTTATGCTGGACGCTAATATTCCATCTTTACATAGGGGAGCCAGGGTGGCCGAATGGTAGAGCGTTGAACTTCTAATGCTCTGGTCGTGAGTTCGTATCCCGGCTGGGGCCAAATATTTGTGCTGGCTTTTTCATCGTTGCCCCGTCTTTGATATCACCCGTATGTGGTGGAAAAGGACGTTAAACCCCCAAAACACCCGCCCACACACCCATCTTTACATATGTCGAAGCTCCTGAGCGCACCTGTACGATCGAAGCGGTCAATGTTAATGATTAGTTGAATGCAATACATTGAGACAGTCGTTTAAGCGGGCGAATTCCGTCTTTGCTAAGGCAGCTTGTGTTTTGGAACAGTTTCGCTCGTGAGTGCGCCTGTACGCTCGAAATACTCTTGATGATAAGTACAGCTCCTGATGCGATACAACGGAATGTGCACTTTGTTTCATCATTAGCTTGCTTTACGTCCTCTGGCTTTTAGCCCTTAAGGACAAGTTGTTCCTGGCATGTGTCTTTGGCTGCTTGGCTGGGCGAGTGTGTTTGGGGCGGATATGGGCTGTTTTGCTTTGCTCTGGGCAACGTCAGAGGTTCTCTGCTTGGGTTTCAGGTACACTTTGCGCGAGCTGTCGAACATTTAAACTCTGCGGCTGTTGTTACAGTACCGGAGCGGTCAGTGTGGTCGCTGCGTTGTCGAGTACGCTCCTGTTGGCTCGATGCTAGCAATACAGACGTTGTCACTGTCCAGGTGTCTAAGTGGTGTGATGATAGACACCACGAAAACTGCTCAGAATGATCTGTGAGCATAAAAATGGTGGCATTAGCTCCTTTAAGTTATTTCAACAAATAATAATAATAATAATGAGCGTTTGTGTGTGTGTGTGTGTGTGTGTGTGTGTGTGTGTGTGTGTGTGTGTGTGTGTGTGTGTGTGTGTGTGTGTGTGTGTGTGCGTGCGTGCGTGCGTGCGTGCCTGCGTGCGTTTGCATATTTGTTGGTATGAGTGAGGGAGTACGTGCATTCAGTCACTTTGTGAGAATTTTGCGCTATATAAGTATAATTCATTATTATTATTATTATTTATAGGGCGCCTATCCCTGGGGAACGAGCTCTAGGCGCCTTACAATAAAAAAACAAAACAAAGCAAGACACACACACACACACACACACACACACACACACACACACACACACACACACACACACACACACACACACACACACACACACACAAACAAAAAACAACACAACTGAGTAGAAATCATAAAGAATAAGCAGAGACAGTTAAAAACCAAGAACAAGTACCAGTAACACCCCCCCCCCCAAAAAAAAAAAAAAATAAAAAAATGGAATGAGCCAGATAAAACCTTAAATGATAGCAGTGGTGAGTCAAGCCCGACCTCCTCCTCACTTTCGATTTGTGCAATTATGTAAAGACGCGTTATATTCGAGACACCTCGGATCGAACATTAATGTTGAGGAAACCTGCCCTTAATCTTCCACACAGATGGTAAACGATCTGTCTAACACATTGTCTCGCGCAAAGACTCGCACAATTACATTCAGTGTGCGTTTCAGTTCTGATTACCTGACACACTGACTTAAAGGATCTAACTTTGTTAGTTTTAGGCTCACAGATCGCTCTCAGCTGTTTTGGTGGTGACTGGCGCCACATCTCTTTGACGCCTGCACAGTGACAGCATCCCACAAGCCGGCTCTGAGCCAACAGAATGCTTTACGCGACGCGAATCAGTATCAGGTCGGCTAGTATTCTTGCAACGCTAACGATTGAGTAGGAGAATTTGAAATTTGGCCTGTTCACAGAGCCTGTACACGGCACTGTCTAGCATTCAGAGCTCTGCTATAATCATTAAGTGTTTCGAGTCTACGTGCGACCTCACAAGCGATTTTTTTCCAAAACAAGTTAGTTTCTTTGAGGAAACATGGAAATAGGGCGTATGAAGGGACTGCGTCCAGTATGGTGTTATTGTTTTTTGTTTTACTGTAGTAGTTACAAAATGAAGATCAACACCACTGCCAACACACCAGTCACAGTCGGTGGAGAGCCCATCAGGGAGGTGGAGTCTTTTGTCTACCTGGGGAGTGTGGTTGATGGACAGGGAGGCACAGACCGAGACGTCACAGCCAGAATCGGCAAGGCAAGGGCAGCAATGGTCATGCTGAAGAACGTCTGGGCATCCAAAGTTGTCAGCATAAGAACCAAACTTCGCATCTTCAACTCCAACGTGAAGTCAGTTCTGCTCTACGGATGCGAAACATGGAGGACAACGAAGACGATGCAGCAGAAGATCCAGACATTTCTCAACACCTGTCTGAGGCGCATCTTCAACATCCGATGGCCAGAGAAGATCCGGAATGAAGAGCTGTGTGAGCGAGCGGGGCAGGAACCAGTGGCCAAGCAGATCCTGCGGAGGAAGTGGGGCTGGATTGGACACACCCTCAGGAAGCCAGCATCCAGCACCACACGCCAAGCCCTGACATGGAACCCGCAGGGGAAAAGGAAGAGAGGCCGGCCTCGCAACAGCTGGAGGCGGGACACTGAGGCAGAGCTATGTAAGCAGGGGACCAACTGGACTGGAGTGGCAAGACTAGCCCAGAACAGAGTGCGATGGCGAAGGGTTGTCGATGGCCTATGCTCCACGTGGAGCCAAGGGCCTAAGTAAGTAAGTAAGTAGTAGTTACAAAAGCAGTCAAACGTACACATGTACATGAGCGGTGGTCTAATAGGTAGCGCGTCGGACTTAGCGGTCGGTGGTCTAGTGGTCAAGAGACTTGTCACCAATGCGAGAGGTCGGGGGGTTCGAGTCCACTCGGGGCAAAGAATTTTTCCTTCTCGTATATAGCACCGTACATTCGGGCCGATCGTCGGGGGTTCTCTCCGGGTACTCCGGCTTCCTCCCCCTCTGCTTTGGAAATGTTCAGCCCACCAAATTTGAAAAATAAATGCAATTCTAAATTCCAAACTTCAAATAGCTGAGCTGACCCTTCGCACCACGTGATTGTAATGTGTTTATGTCCAGTGTGTGAGAGAATGCGTGTGCTTCACGTGAGCGTGCGTGTTGGGTTCAGTTCGCGGCGCTTTGAGCCGATTCACGAAATTGGGTAAAGCGCCTATACAATACTCATTATTATTCTTACTGAACGGCCGTCACTGTAGTCACGGCGACAAAGCGTGCGTTCAAGCCCAGGTCGAGCTCGTGATATGTGAAACAAGTTTGGTTTTTTGTTTTGTTTTGTTTTGTTTTTCTGACTACCGGGCTGCTCTTCGGGGTTTCTCTCCGGGTTATCCGGCTTTCCTCCCCCAGTAAAATTGTAAAAAAAAAGGTAGGATAGGTATTTGGTGGCGGGGGAAGCAGCCCGAACTTCACGAAAGGCATAATAAAGTAGTTTAAAAAAAAAGGAAAAAAAGAGGAATGTATCCGATTACAACTTGGTGTCTTGCGTGTGGCACACAGGTGGGTGGGTGGGTGGGTGTTTGGGGGTTTAACGTCCTTTTCCACCACATAGGGTGATATCAAAGACGGGGCAACGATGAAAAAGCCAGCACAAATATTTGGCCCCAGCCGGGATCGAACTCACGACCCGAGCATTGGAAGTCTGGCACACAGGTGTTTTGTGGAAGAATAAATAGCGGTTAAAACAAATACATGCCTGTGCCAGTAACGTGCAGTAACGTGTACTATACTGCGTTGAGGAAAGGAAATTGTTTGGTTTGGGTAGTCCAAATTGAAAATTTTTTGACGGCAGCCGTTAGTTAAAAAAAAAAAAAAAAAAATGCTGATCAAGGGAGGGAAGTCCTGTTTTCAGTCTCCGATTGCGACTTCTAATTATAGCTCTTTATTTATTCATAAACTTCTTTCTAGTATTAGATATGATTATTCTTTATACTTCTAAAACTTTGGTAATAATTTATATAACGCTGTTGGGCTGATTGCAGCCGGTTTGAAACCTCTATGCTCGTCACGCCGCTGAAATGGAAAACTGTCGCTTTCAGGGCCAGCATGTAAAAGTCGAGGTTAATTTAACCCACGGCTACGGGCCTAACCCAGACTAGGACAAAAGAAACCCAAAAGCAAAATTAAATTAAAAAGGGAGCAAAGAAAGGAAGGGAAAAATCCTTCTATAACGGCTTAGGCACCTTGCTTGAATGGGCCCGCTTCTTGATTTAAAAAAACAAAAAACAAAAAACAAAAAAAAACAACAACAACAACAACAGAAATTATAACCCTAGAGCTAGTTTAGTTCGAGGTTAGAATCGACCCCTGTTGCTAAAAGCCCTAACCTCGACTTTTACATACGGGCCCAGAAGTCTAAGGCTGTTTGCTAAATAGAAGTACGTTTCATCAAGCCATTGCGACCGTGCTCGTGACTTTGTGGCTTTTAATATTCGAGAAATACGATTTCCTTTGAGCCTACTCTCCATTTCTGAACAGACTGGGACTAGACAAAGCATCCAAAAATGGTACTGTCTAGCTTAGTCCTCAGTCCGCAACGAAAATAACGCCGTCTGCTCATTTTTTTTTTTTTTTTTTTTTTTTACTGTATCCTCCCCTGTATCCCACGTCCGCCGTGTGTGTGTGTGTGTGTGTGTGTGTGTGTGTGTGTGTGTGTGTGTGTGTGTGTGTGTGTGTGTGTGTGTGTGTGTGTGTGTGTGTGTAGCGCGCACTGAGTGCTCCGGCTCTTGGGCAGACTTTCTGCGCCATACAAGAACAATTTATTATTATTATTATTATAATTACGCTGTATGCGCCTACAAGTTAGTTAGTTCTTTTTGGGGTTTCAGTAACGCCGCCGCGCAAGCAACAAAGACTATTTCGCGGCTAAGTGCTTCTTCTACAAGAGCGAATACGCCGGCCAGAATCACCACAATGGTCTCAGGTGCTATACGAGGGCCACTCATTATGTTTTGCAACCTGGACGAACTAATGACGTCACTGCTTTTCTGTTTACATCACACCGTAGACCGGGGAGCCGGGGTGGCCGAATGGTAGAGCGTTGGACTTACTTCTAATGCTCGGGTCCGTATCCGGGCTGGGGCCAAATATTTGTGCTGACTTTTTCATCATTGATCTTTGATATCGCCCGTATGTGGTGGAAAAGGACGTTAACCCCCCCCCCCCCCCCCCCAAACACCCACCCCACAAACCCACATCGTAGACCAGTTTCATAATACAAATGACAAAAAAATTTACTTGATTCCGTATTGTGACCCACATGATTGGTTCTAGTGCGTACAGTCAGCACATTCAATGACAAGTTTTCCACACTCTGTTGTATGCATGCCATACATACGGAGACTTTAATAAAAGTACGATACACGTAAGCTGCGTTCTGTGGGATAAGAAGCTCGTAAACCACACGTGCAATACGCATCACTCCGTGGTGTCAATAAACCGCGGCAAGAATCACGCGCCCGCCGCCTACAGGAAATCCATTTCCTGCTAAACGATACGTGTTGTAAATAATTAATCACAGAGTTACTGTATTACTGCGTATTGCTGTATTACTGTTACAGCGAGTCGGCGCCCGTTATAGGTCTGTCATGGAACACAGTCCAATTCATCAGCATTTACTTCACTTCACTTCACCTCACTTCACTTCACTTCACTTTGATTTACTAAGGTCATTTCCCTTCACTTCACTTTACTTCACTTCGGTCACTTCACTTCACTTTACTTAACTTCGATCACTTTACTTTGCTTCACTTCACTCTACTTTACTTCGATCACTTCACTTCACTTCACTTTACTTTACTTCGATCACTTCACTTCACTTTACTTTACCTCGATCACTTTACTTTAGTTTACATCACTTCACTTTGATCACTTCCCTTTACTTTACATCACTTTACTTCGATTACTTTACTTTACTAAACTTTACTTTACTTCGATCATTTCACTTCACTTTACATTACTTTATTTCGATCACTTTATTTCGATTACTTCACTTCACTTTACTTTACATTACTTTATTTCGATCACTTTATTTCGATTACTTCACTTTACTTTACTGCGATCACTTCACTTCACTTCACTTTACTTTAAATCACTTTACTTCGATTACTTTACTTTACTTCGACCATTACACTTCGTTTCACATTACAATTACATTCTATTCAGTTCCGTTCAGTTCAGGTCAAACTATACCATTCCATTCAATTCATTTGGTTCAAAACATATCATTTGTTCAGTTCATAATCAATTCAATTCGTATCCCTGCTGGGGCCAAATATTTGTGCTGGTTTTTTTCATCGTTGCACCGTCTTTGGTATCATCTGTATGTGGTGGAAAAGGACGTTCATCCCCCTCCCCTCCCCCAAACACCCACCCACCCACCCTTCCACCAGAACAATTTCTTTCGATTCGAAAGATTTTTTTAAATTTCACTTCACAATTCATTACATTACAATTCAACTCAGTTAACACATTCCGTACCGGGCACGAGTATCCCACGTTTTTGACTCTTTTTAGGTTTTGGCCCTGTACGAGAAAATCAGACAAGATTAACGACGACTCTTATTGCAGCAAACACGAGTATAATCATAGTGCAGCTCTCACCAACAAGCCAAATTTAAATCCATGATCATTTTTTCAGTGAGGCCACTGATGCCCAACCCCAAAATAACCTGGCAAGAATTGAGTTAAATTTAAACAGTTCAAAGTCAGTTAATTTCAGTTCAGTGCAATTCAGCTCAGATAAGTTTCACTCCATTCCACTCACGAAAGTTCAACGGCACCAGAAAAGTGTCTTGAACTTTTGTGCAGAAAGCGAGACAGAAATAAACGATGCTGCTTATTCCGTCCGCAGGGAACAGACTGAGGAGCGAGTGACAGCCGTAGACACAGTGTAGACAGTAACCTTTGGTATAACCACGTTACATCTACCTCCCTCAGCGCACTGCAGGGGCAGTAATGTAGGTTAAAGGATCCTCACCCGCTACCATTCTGCAGTCCTACCAGCGGTGAAACGCCCTCAGAGCCAATTAAATCCGCTTGTAGCGGGCACTCCCCGCAGACGCCGCCGCGACGCCATTGAATAGAGCATGGTCCTGTTTTGTCCTCGCCACGCCAACAAGTCGTTGCTGACCATGCTTTGTGTATATTGGAGCGCCGGGCCGGCGGTGCAGCTGGTAGCCAAAGTGTGTTGCAACGTGTGACCGCAACCCCCGCGCAATACACAAACGGGTGCCTCGCAGGCACTCTACGTTTGACAAGGCCTTTAGGAGCCTGAGAGAGAGAGAGAGAGAGAGAGAGAGAGAGAGAGAGAGAGAGAGAGAGAGAGAGAGAGAGAGAGAGAGAGAGAGAGAGAGACAGACAGACAGACAGACAGACAGACAGAGACAGAGAGTGTGTTATATCCTAGCACAAAACAAAACACCCCCAAATAAAACGAAAATCTACTACTATTGTCAACAACGACGCCAACAGCGCCGACCACCACCATGAACACCACCACTAATACCACCACGACAACAGTTACCGACACCACTAATTATCATTTTTTTTAATTTAAAAAAAAGCCTGTGAACTGATGAAGTTTCAATTCAGCAGTGTTCCCCATTACGCACAGGTGTGCGTATCTGTACGGACCACACTCTTAAACTGAGCCCGTCACAGGGGACGCACGTTTGTTTTTTTGTCTCGCCGTGACAAACAGGATTTTTCCAACTCTCTCCAGGAAACTCGATGAACAAAAAGCGAGCTCTAACTAGCAGCGGACACCTACAGCATCGTATTTCCACTGAGCGATTGTGCGTAACAGACAGAATCTGATGTATGGACCTCCATAGCATCATCTTACCATCATCCTCATCTCCATCATCATGCACAATAAAAATTGTCCCAGCTTTCGAGGCCTCCGTGAATTCCACCCATGACCTGGGAGGAACACCACTGGAACTGGCAAAGAGTTGGGACAGCAAAAAACAAACAAACAGACACCCCACCCCCGAAACAAACAAACAAACAAACAAACAAACAAAAAACCCACCCTCAAAAAAAAAAACAACAACAAAAAAACAACAACCACCAAACAAACCAAAACCAAAAAAAAAAAACCAACAACAACAACAACAACAACAAAAAACCCCAAAAAACACCCGACTGTTCTCGAAGAAAGTTAAATGATTAAACGGAGAAACAACACGATCAAATTTTAAAAAGGCAAATCGCCAGATGTCCATGCAAACCCATTGTGAGGAGAAAAACCCTTCTTATTTTTAATCCCCCACCACCACCACCACAAAACAATAACGCAGTACTTTCCTCAGTTACAGAGCTCACTTTCATCGGTTGAAAACACCCACAACAGTAAACTGCAGCTATGATTATACTCCTACACGACAAAAACTATCGCACTGAGATTGAAGTCTCTATGTTCTGAGTTCTGAGGCGAACAACTGCCGCTTACAAACAACCTCTAAGGCTGTTTGCCAGATCAGTTCCTTTTGGCCATTTGGACCACCTGCGTCACTTTGCGGCTTGTAATAGTTGGGAAATATGGCTTCCTTTGGCCTAACGCTTCCATACCTCTACCACACGCCGATCGCTTAAAATAACCTCCAACGTTGTCTACTTGGTCTCACAGTCCGCAACCAAATAACGTCGCCAGCTCCGCGTGCGGTATGCTTCTATGTACGTAGAACATCAAATATGCAAACCGGAGTCACCATGGTTTCGGATGCTATATTGTGTCCCAAGTGATTATTCGTATGTGGCACCGTTCATTCGGGCCGATCGTCGGGGGTTCTCACCGGGTACTCCGGCTTCCTCCCCCTCTGCTTTGGAAATGTTCAGCCCACCAAAGTTGAAAAATAAATGCAATTCTAAATTCCGAAATGTAAATAGCTGAGCTGACCCTTCGCACCACGTGATTGTACTATGTGTATGTCCAGTGTGTGAGAGAATGCGTGTTGTTCACGTGAGCGTGCGTGTTGGGTTCAGTTCGCGGCGCTTTGAGCTGATTCATGAAATTGGGTAAAGCGCCTATACAATACTCATTATTATTATTATTATTATGGTGCACTTCTTCTTCATCTTCTTCGTCGTCGTTCGGGTAGCCGGGGTAGCCGAATGGTAGAGCGTTGGACTTCTAATGCTCGGGTCGTGAGCTCGTACCCAGGCTGGGGCCAAATATTTGTACTGGCGTTTTCATCGTTGCCCCGTCTCTGATATCACCCGTATGTGGTGGAAAAGGACGTTAAACCCCCAAACACCCACCCACCCACTATTCGTCGTTCACTAGATGGAGATGACAGTCGCCCGCACGAATGCAGTTGTCTTCAGAAGGTCCTCCAGGTTGCCATACAGCTTGACCCTCAGCGGTACTGGTTCTGGCATGTTTCCTGTCTGGGAGCTTCATGGAGCTGGCAGTGTTGTAGCAGGTGTTCAGCATTCTTGGTGTCTGCATTGCATGCGCACTTCTCAGACTCGCCGATTCGAGTTTGCTGTACATATGTGCGTTTAGTCTGTTGTGTCCAGTCCTCAGTCGGAACAGGATGACCTGGTCTTGTCTGCTTAACTTGTGGCAGCTGTCAGACTAGTTGAAATTAGGGTGTCGTTCCTTCCTCTGATGCTCTGATGAAAAGCATTTGATGAAATTTTTTCCATAGCGTTGTTGTATGCCTGAAACACGTATTGAGACTTTAAAACCATGCTGGTAAATCAGTAATTCTTTCCTTAAGCAACGAATAAACAACGCCATCTGTCCTACATTTAAAAAATCTATATAGGGAATTCGCGGCTTCAATGTCACAAACTGGTGTCAGGCGATAATGAGAGTGTGTTGATGCAACGGGAGCAGCTGCAAACCTCACTCAACTTTCAAAAGTAGATCGTTTTTTGACGATTAGCAAAAACTGCCCATGTGTGCTCATTTACATTAAAAAAACCCAAACAACAACAACAATAACAACAAAAACAAAAACGTCGGCTTACCTAAAATGGTATCTTTTACATCAACTGTAATCTTGCGCTGGTCCAATTTCGTTTGTTTTGCTGAGTCTGGATTTAAAAAATAAAAAAAAAAGAAAAGAAACCGTCCACCTGAAACTTGCAGTTGTTCCATTCGCGGCTCTAGTAATCTCTAAGCTAGACTATATCGAGCATACAGACGCAGTCACAAGTTGCAAAACAAAAATCGCCTTATGTAAAGCCTTGCTGTCTCAGAAATGGTACTAGCTGTGTACTTGTGTAGGCGCTTTACCCAGTTTCTTGAAAGCGCGGCGAACTGAACTCAACACGCACGCTTACGTGAATCACATGCATTCTCTCTCTCTCTCACATACTGGATATGGAAACATTACACGGGGGGGGGGGGGGGGGGGGGGGGGGGGGGGGGGTGTACCTGTCCGGGTTTTCCGGCTTTCCTCCCCCAGCAAAACTGGAAAATAGGATAGGTATTGGGTGGCGCTGCACGGCGGCGACGCGCTTATCCCGGGGGAAGCAGCCAGAATTTCACGATTTAAAAAAAAAACCAAAAAAAAACAACAAAATAAAAACAAACACCAAAACCCAAAAAGAATTTCAAATGGAACTCTTTGAACAAGTTTTTAATTCCTCCCCCGAAACAGGTTTTCGCGAAAAGGTGAAATAATCTAGGGACTGAAAATGACAGCGGTAAATAAAAAGGGTACAAATCTTCTCTGCGTTTAACAAGAAAACAAATTACCAAAGGTAACATCGGTCTGGGCTGATATTTGAGAGCAACTAAATCTTAGGGGAAAAAGTCGGCTTGCACTTTGAAGGTGTCCGTTGCACACTTGTATAAATCTCCTGTTGACCAGTTTTTGTGTGTATGTAGGTGACTCTCCGGGGAAAAAAAAAAGAAAAAAAGGAGTAACTTGCTTTGCAACCACCACCACCACTCCAATTACCACCACCAAAACGAACTCGGATCGTTCACTCAGTTTCACTTTTTGTGTAAGCTGAAGCTGGTTACCCCCCCCCCCCCCCCCCAGCCAGACTGTGTTACATGATGTCTGCTTTGACCTTGTCTTGTCTTGTCGCTGTTTTGTTTAGCTGACTCTCGATTACAAAAGGGAACACGCGCACGTGCACACACACACACACACACACACACACACACACACACACACACACACACACACACACACACACACACACACACACGTAAGCACTTACGCATCAAAACGTCCTGGAATAAACTGCTTGAAAACCACAACCACCCCGACATCACCAGTGTTCAACAATAACTAAAACCTACCATCACCACCACTGCCCCACCACCAGTATTCGGCAACAACAACAACAAACAAACAAACAGAAACAGCAATAACAATACCGACCCCCCAAAACAAACAACAACAACAAACAAACAAAAACAAACAAAAAACAACAACAAAAAACCCTCAAAACCCTCAAACAAAACAAAAAACAACAAACACCCCCCCCCCCAAAAAAACAAACAAAACAAAACAACAACAACAAAAAAAAACCCAACAAAAAACAAAAAACAAACAAACAACAACAATAAAAAACCAACAACAAAAAACAAAACAAAACAAAAACAAAAACAAAAAACAAAAAACCCAAAAAACAAAACAACAACAACAAAGCAACAAGCAAACAAACAACAACAAAACCGACAAAGAAACACCTTGATACTCTTCAACGGCTAACCGTCAACATGCAGGAAAGGTCTCCTCGTGGTATTAACCTGGCTCAGTAAGGCGATGAACATCAAACAGAAACAGATTCTTTCGACAAAAATAAGTCGACAACTGCCAGTGAGTGCCAGTGTGTGGGTGGCCCACTACCGAGAATTAGCCTTGTCTTCAGGCATGTTTTTTTTTATTTTTTTTTTTATTTTTGTAAGAGTGTGACGACACTTTTGCCGGGGTTGATTCGTCAGTTGGACAGCCTAAAATATACGTTTCCCCGCCTTCACTTCCCCGTCAAGGGGAATTAATCCCGAGTTTTGTACGCGTTTATCTTCCTTTGCTGCGTTCTGCAAAGCGCTTGACTGGGTATAAAGGATGATATGATCCGCGTATTGTGAAAAACCCGTGCGTTGGGATCATTCTGTAGGGAAGATAGTATTTTGGGGGGAGGGAGGGGGGGCGGGGAGCTGGGGGGGGGGGGGCGGCCGGTGGTCTAGTGGTTGAGACCGCCACCAATGCGAGAGGTCACGTTCGAGTCCCACTCGGTGTGAAAAACTTTTTTCCTTCTCGTACGTGGATATTTTTAGAAGTTTTGTCTCATCCCAGTCTGATTCAGGAATGGATCGTAGGCTTAACACACATGACTATATCAAATACATTATTTTATAGATGTGCACAGAATTAGGGGCAATACCCTTCGATAGAAAAGGTAGCAATGAGTGCATCCTAAAAACCAGCCAGTAGGGCATTAGGGGGAAAAAGCTAGCCGTTTCTAACTTGTAAATTGCCAGTTTTTGTTTGTCACAGGCCGAAACACGTTAATATGCACGCGAAACCGCTTCTTTCGTGTTGGAACAATTGGTCAGCTGACGTTGGCGGAAAGAGAGAGGGAAGTTCCCATGTTCTCACTGACATACATTACAGAGAGAGAGAGAGAGAGAGAGAGAGAGAGAGAGAGAGAGAGAGAGAGAGAGAGAGAGAGGGAGTAAAGTTCCTTTTGTGAGAGTCAGAGGGATAAAAGGGAAGCATCAAGGGAGACCACTCTCCCGTCTCTCTTTTATTTGGCGTTTTTGCACGCAGATGGATATGAAGGTCTTCAAAGTTAAGCTTCAGGGGAGACCCCTCTCCCGGGCTCATTTGAATTTTTATAATGAGGATGGCTATGAAGATCTGTTAAAATTCTTTCACTATCAACTTTTATCAGCTATTTTAGTTTCCAGAAAACACCAGCAAGCTAGCCGATCGATTCCTTTATCTATTCCTTATATCTTACACGCGAAAGTTGAAACGTCACAGTGAACTCCAGTACCAAAGGATCTATCTCCTGCAACTGTAACAGTGTCTTTAGGGATGGAGACTACCCTTGAATGAAAGTAACGTGGACCTCTTGAAATCAGGATGGTTACCATGCACCCGCTAAGTACAGCACAACATGTGAAACACCCTGAGCATACTTTTGACGCTGCAGCTCTTTGGAATCAACTTCCTAATCCACTAAGACACACAGAATCCAGTGGCAGTTTCAAACGGTGTCTTAAAACCCACCTATTTAAAACTGATAACTGATCTTGATTTTACTCTGCCCTTCCACACCGTGTCAGCCTGTATGTTGACATGTATTGTTTAAATGTTCCCTGGGAGTCTGCGTGTATGAAAGCTGTTTATTGTGCGGTATATGTATTTCGCTGCCGTTCCTTAGGTGTGTAACAGTCACTCATCTTTGTGTATATTGTTGTGCTGTATGTCATCTGTGTACTGTCAGTGATACCTGTTTTTTTTTAATTTTTGTTATGATGTACTGCGCTTAAAGCCTGTGTAATTTACATGTATAGGCGCCTTATAAGTCTTGATGATGATGATGATGATGATGATGATGATGATGATTATTATTATTATTAAAGTTATATACATTTCTGTGTATGCATTTGAACCCATGATGCAAACTGAAAATGCCACTTTCACTGACCTAGAAGCTGACTTTTTTTTTTTTTTTTTTTTTTCTTGCTGCTGCTGCTGCCCCAACTCTTTGCCAGTCCAGTGGTGTTCCTCCTAGGTTATGGGTGGAATACACGGAGGGCTCGAACGCTGGGGCAATTTTTATTATGCATGATGATGGAGATGAGGATGATGGTAAGATGATGCTATGGAGGTCCGTGTGATTTGGGACCGCGGGAAGGGGCCGCATTCCATGCTTTTTGGTAGCTCGGCCATAACTTTAAAAAAAAAATGCAAGGGAACATCCACAGGTCTCGCTGTTTTCAGCGTGTGCATGGGATACGCGTTTGTTTAGAAGCTCTCATTACTTTCATTCTAGGGTAGTCCCCATCCTTTACTGCTACAAGTAATGCATCTACCGTTTGGTAGGTCGTTAGGTGACGCATTACATAAGAAACGCTGCCGAAATAATCGGAACCACTGGTGAATGTATAGGCTGCAGTAGAGGAGGAAGATGACAAAAGAAAAGGGTAGTGTGTTTCTGCTTATCTTGAAGATGTAAGCAAATAAGCTCGAACATGATCACAGTGAAGAAGTAATCACTGACGCCATTATTGTCTCCTGACACCGTGTAGATCCCGTCGAACGGGGTGGAAATCTCAGAAGACGGGTGAAACAAATTTCCTGTGGCGTGATCAGCATAGTTGTTACTTGACTCGGTGGGTACAAAGCAAACGCGGAGATGGCAGTAACGACCCGCAAAATAACCTCAGCTTCCTGTCAGTGCGATAACCAATAGAAGACGTCGCGGTTATATACCCGGATCTCTCGATAATCTCCTTAGAATGATCAGTTTTCTTATTTTTATGTTTTGCTGTCCCCAACTCTTCGCCAGCTCCAGTGGTGTTCCTCCCAGGTCATGGGTAGAATCCACGAAGGGCTCGGGGGCTGGGGTAATTTTTATTATGTATTCCGCGCTTCCTGTCATAAATATCCCTGCGCTAACCAGGCCCGGGAACGACGGGACCTGCGGTGCCGGCCGTGTAATCATCCACATCATGAGATGTGTCATGCCAAGGGAAGCACCCTCAGATTCGCACCCGTGAAGCGGGGGGAGTCTCGGCTGTGTGGGAACAGCCTCTCCACTGGACCCACACACCCGCTCTCGGTAGTCGACCTAGGTAGGAAAAATCCGGCTGGTCTCGGCTGGGGTTCGAACCCGGGTCTCCCGGTTCATCGTCCGAAGTGCTAACCACTACACTGCGCCCCCCCCCCCCCACACACACACACACGCACGCACACACGCACGCACTCTCTCTCATGGTATTTTCCAACTAGCAAAATGAGCACCTTTCAAAGGCATGTGTACAAATGCTCCATTGTCGAGGGTCCATCTCTTGAAGGAGGGAAGGGGGGGGGGGGGGCTTTATGTTGAACGGATAGTTTCTCTGCATTCGTACCTAAAGAGTTAAACAACCGGAATCTTTCATTTTTTGTCGCGTACACTGATTTGACTCATCGTATGTATCGTTATGGTTAACTTCAAAACAGAACTGGCTGCAAGAACCGTCATGGCGTACGGGTTGGGTGGGGGTGGGTGTTTGGGGGTTTAACGTCCTTTTCCACCACATACGGGTGATATCAAAGACGGGGCAACGATGAAAAAGCCAGCATAAATATTTGACCCCAGCGGGGATACGAACTCACGACTCGAGCATTAGAAGTCCAACGCTATACCATTCGGCCACCCCGGCTCCCCGTCGTCATGGCGTAAGAGAACATTATGACGGCATTATGACTGGCTGGCCCAGCCAATGAAAAGCTTCGACTTTGCTTTGTTTGCGGTTTCACTAGTGACGTTCAGTTCCACCTTTTTAAACTTCTCTTTGTATTTGGCGCAGGAAACAATTTCCTCAGGCAGAAAGACGAGTCTTTGTGCATCGAGTTTTGCTTGAACTTATCAGAGTGACATATTTTATTTTCTACAGGATCAAGTGTTGAAATGCCGCAAAAGTCAGGCGTCGTAATACCGCTAGCTGTAACCTTTACCTTGTTTGTTTCGGACAGTCTTCTAGTTCTGCTCTTTTTTCTTTTTTTTTTGATACCTGTGCAGTGTCGAATATTCCAGCATTCAATTAGTCAAAAAAGAAGAAAAGGGCGATGAAGAAGACGAAGAAGAGGAAAAGTGCATGAACACAACAAAATATTTTTTTCGACCGCCTCGACCGAAACTGTTTTCCGTTTCCTGATGTTGATGATGTGGGTTGCTTTCCCGCATATGTGAATGAAATTCGATGGAACGTAGCCGAAAACGTTGCACACTGCTCATTGATATTAACACGAAACGTACCGCGTACGGGGACTCCCCGTTCTCTTTTCAGCCGGCCATTTCTGCTTTTCGTTAGTTTACTTGTTTGAGATTCTCTCTGTCTCTCTCTCTCCGCAAAGTTGTCTTTGTTGCTTGCGTGGCGTAAAGCCCTAAATAACTAACTAATTACTAACTAACTCTCTCTCTCTCTATCACACACACACACACACACACACACACACACACACACACACACACACACACACACACACACACACACACATTGTAATGACACCGCAATTCAGGCAGACGGCGCTGCACATTTTTAAATCACAGTGAAACTGGTGTTCAGAACTATTACGGAACGCGTTTAGACATGACCACGTGACATTTCTACTAAATATCTGGGAATTCTTGTTCCCCACTAAGAATGAAAAAAACAACAAAGAACCGTTCAGTGACGCACAGTTCCACTCAAAAGCTAAGAGACAAATGCAAATAAAAGCTATGAAAGGTCAGGTTGAAAAGAAGCTGGGTCCATGACGTCACAACTGACCGCTGTCCTTATAGGGAAGTTAGTACCGACCACACACACACACACACACACACACACACACACACACACACACACACACACACACAAATTCAACCCACCATCCTGCATTCTCTTGGGACGAAACCGCTGCCTACCTTCCCACATTCTATGGACACACACACACACACTCTCTCTCTCTCTCTCTCACACACACACACACACACACACACACACACACACACACACACACACACACACACACACACATACACACACACACGACAATTTCGCCCACCATCCCAACGTTCTCCCGGGAAACTTCAATACCTGCGAGTACCTTCCTGGACAGGCAATACCCCGCCGACACGCGACTGTTACCAGGACGCTTATCGTGCGTGGTCTCAAAGGGGTTTTTCCGCTAGCGTGGCAACGACGGCGATCGCAGGAAATCTAACTGGTCTCAGCTTATCCCTTGGATTGCAGGGGTTGGTCCGCTCCTCACGGTACAACTTTGCGATAGCGACTAATAAAGGGGCGCTTTTTACTAAACGCTACCTTCTCTTCTTGCACGTGCTACACACACAAAAGTTTCTCCGATCTCGGCGCTGAAGTCAGGATCCTGTATAGCTCAATAATTTATAGCAGTACTTCAGCACTGGAGACGTTCCGTTATTGTAGCAGTCAAATTAAAGTCATGAGTTACCAGACAGTTCTTGGAATAGTCCCTGTAGCACGCATACTTGATGAAACAGGACCCGAATACCAAAAGATGAAGGACACATTTAGAGGACAGCTGACACAAGAAATTTATAAGAGAGCACACCCCCCAAAACAACAACAACAACAAAAACCACAAAAAAACAACAACAAAAAAACCCCACAAAAAACCAAAACAACAACAACAACAACAAAAGAACAACAGAAAAACAAAACACAAAACAAAACAACAACAACAACAACAACAGCAACAACAACAACCATGGCTATGGCCAAAAAGCTTGATAGGCGCGAAGGTCATGGCCAAAGTGCAAAGGAACAGTGGTCAGTTCATGTACCTGGTGACCTTTCTGCTGATCTAGCTCAAAACAGTACCCGGCGACTGTAGACCTGTTTTCACGTGCCAACCACATTATAATTTTAGTCTAATTATAGTCAGCCTTTATCGTGTAACAAACAAACAAGGACAGAGCTATTAATCTCGATCTGTTCGTGCAGAGAGCAGCGACACTGGCAGCATTTCTAGTACGCCGGCAGTCGTTATCATTCTGAGATTTGATCAATCTGGTCGCAGTGAAACGGTCTCCAGTATTTGTCCACAGCCGAGGTAAGCTATGTTTCGATAATCTTACACAGGAGCAGTTGTGACACTGTTCAGAACGTTCTGTAACCTATCCAGTTGATGCTTCAGCCCGAAAGTCTGCCTTAAACCTGAGGTAGCCTCCGTGCTGTCCCTAACCCGTGCTGCTGCATGTGCACTAGACAGCACGTGATCGTTCGGGATGAACTGTACACTGTAATCGGCCGTTCTCGTCAGGGTGTCAGGGAATGTTGATTTTCCTCGACACGAAACGCTTGAATACGACGTCCTCTTTGGAAAACACCGCCGATAATTCTTGACATGCCACTTTGTGAGCATGCCACGTCCACCAGACAGATTCTTGTTTTGACGGGAAACATCATGCAGACATCACGGCACCCACGTAACGTAAAATATTGAAAGATAACGTTTATGTCGCCGTCTTTTTTGCTGTTGCCAGTTAGACCGGAACAGATTATGCATCCATTGCCAACGGTGCGTTTTCAACGGCAGAGTTTTGACTGCTTCGGATACATCCCCGTGGACGGGCAGGCGGGGGTGGGAGTGGGGAAGCCCCGAGAGTTTTCGGGAGGACAGAAGAAGTTCAGGAGAGAGAGAGAGAGAGAGAGGGGTGGGTGGGTGGATGGGTGTTTGGGGTTTAACGTCCTTCTCCACCACATACGGGTGATATCAGAGACGGGGCAACGATGAAAAAGCCAGCACAAATATTTGGCCCCAGCCGGGATTCGAACTCGGGGGGAGAGAGGGAGAGAGAGAGAGAGAGAGAGGGGGGGGGGGGGTATTCTAAACGATGTCATTCCGAAAGACGAAGTACTGCAAGGAGAACTCCTCTTTTCTTTCTTCCGCATCCCTGGGCGAAACACACACACACACACACACACACACACACACACACACACACACACCATCCCACCCCTCGTCCTCTCTGTCTCTGTTTAAATCAGCCAAATCGTACGTGGTAGGCGTTTTGTAAATTCGCGTTTTCCAAGAATTCAACCAGCAGTGCACTCATTCCAATTTATGATACTCGAACCCATTTATTTCAGTACATTTCCTTCCGTCCCTTTTCAAATGAAACTGTCATACCATCAGACGAGATGGTAGCTGGATGGCGGCTGAAGTACTGTGTGGCGCCTGCTGAATGTCGTGTTTCAGAATGTGGCTGAGACAGTAAAAAGGGTAGACTGGTGCTCAGCCTTGTCTGCCATAAATGGGTATCCTTGTTTGAATATGCATACATGACAGTTCCTGGAAAAAAGGAAGGGGGTAGGAGCTATTGATTTGAGGAGCCGCCAAGGCTCATTTACCTGACGACGGTAAGTTCTAGGTACTGCCTGATGACTATAAATAGTATGAGGATGGCGATGATGATGGTGGTGGTGATGATGATGACCTTGTAATAACCTTGAAGGTCCATCTCTATGACAGCAGACTGTCTTCTTGCGTAGAGGTACCTATGTTGTTATTCCGGTTGTTTGGTTCTATAGATACAACGTCCTTTTCCGGCACATAAGGATGATACCAAAGACGGGGCAACGAGGGTGGAAACCCACAAAATTTTGTCATCCAAACTGGAATTGAACTCACGGCCCGACCCGTCCCCCCTCCCCCTTCCGTCACTCCCCACCCCTCACCCGTGCCCTTTCAAGCTACCTTCTCCCTACACTAGCGACGACAGTGGAAAGCGACCCGGAGGGCTTCACAGAATGTCCCAGGTCCTGAACTGATCACGCCGAGACGCTCGTAACGTCAGTTCAGTCTACCACAACTTCATCCAGCTTATAAAAGTTAAAAAATACACCAGTTATTGAAGTTTTCATTTCTGTCCACATTTATGGTTATTTATTGATGCTAAAAACGCCACTGACGCACGACTGCTTCTGAGAACCGCGCAGAAATAAAAAAAATGAGTAATTTGTGTGAATAGAGTAGAAGATGAGACTCTCTATACAGAGACGAATGGCATTAGCAGAGATGGTCTCTCCACGGGCCATAGCCGAGACCGCCAACACCCCAGCAGCATTCCAACATTGCGTAGACATCGTTACTGCTGATGTCTGATATCTTTTGATTGCCGTCGCCAAATGCAATCACAACTCGTTCGTAGCAGAAATGGGGAGCGGTGGTCGGCGCCGGACAGCGGAAGAGCTGCGCTTCCGCACAATGAGGGGAACTCTTCCACCCAGGAGGAGGACTGAAAAGCTTCGATCCGGAGTCATAAGTCGGGGTTTGCGTAGAATTATGACGTCGTAAGGTCAAGCTTGTTGAACGCTTCGCGGGACTGTATCTAAAGGCGGGCCCGCAACTTCGTTTGCCGGGAGGACGGAGCAGCTGTCAGAATTTGGGGCCCCGGCCGTGGCTGGCCGAATCCAGAAATGGCAAAGTTTGGAAGTCCCGCGACCAGAGAGTAACTATGGTGCCGATCGATGTTACGGATGTTTGCTATGTGAACACCGCTAAACTAAATTAAACGGGAGAAGGGACTAATCAAGCAACCGACAAATAGAACATCAAACGAAACACACTGGCTGGCAGTTTTATTAATGATAAAAACCCCCCCGACTAACCACAGCGTAGAGAGGCCCACGCAACACCCATTCCTAGTTTGAAGTATTCAAACGTCTCACAAACCCAGCTTTCTCCGTACAATTCTGCCCTACACAGAACTGATAAAAATATTTGCGAAGCGGTAAAATAGTAATGCTGAAAGGGGGAGCCGGGGTAGCCGAATGGTAGAGCGCTGGACTTCTAATGCTCGGGTCGTGAGTTCGTATCCCGGCTGGAGCCAAATATTTGTGCTGGCTTTTTCATCGTTGCCCCGTCTTTGATATCACCCGTATGTGGTGGAAAATGACGTTAAACCCCCAAACACCCACCCACACCCACACCCACACCCACCCGTAATGCTGAAATGGTCTCTGTTGTGTAGTGTTTTCGACCGACGTGGTATAGTGGGCTGATTCCCTGCTCTTCTCGCATTTCGCGCGAAGCGCTGTGAGTTCGACCCCTACCCTAGGCGAGAGTCAGTTGTTCTCACTCCAATGGAGTTCGAGAAATTAGTATGAAGGTGCAACGTCTCCTACATGTCCTAGGTTTATACCGCCCCGTAGACCAGTTTGCATCCTTTGTCCAACGTTACATTTTTTTTTCTGCAGTGCAGGCACACTTAGCCGCGAATTAGTGTTTGGTGCTTGCGCCTAAAAACTCACTCACCCACTGTTCTTACTCCAATACTTTGCCGCTTTTTCTCTGACTGTGTGAAGTGGGTTTATTGTGTAACTTGTCCATGGCAGTCAATGATAAATAATGTGGCCGATCTGGCAGTCTGGCGAGGAGAGCGTGGTACTGTGATTTTCTGGAGAGCGCCTGTGGCTAAATACCGCCGACTTCAGGACCCGTATGTAAAAGTCAAGGTTAGGGCTTTCAAGTTTAGCCCCGGGCTAGAGTCTAACCTCGAACTAAACAAGCTCTAGGGTTAAATTTTCTGAAACTAGCCCATTCCAGCAAGGTGCATAAGCCCTTATAGAAGGATGTTTCCTTCCTTCTTTGCTTCCTTTTTTTAAAATTTAATTTTGCTTTTGGGTTTCTGTTGTCCTAGTCTGGGTTAGGCCCGTGGCCGTAGGTTAAATTAACCGCGACTTTTACATACGGGCCCAGCCCTCTAGGTTTTCTGGGGCTTTCCTCACCCTTTGCTCTTGGCCTGAGCGTCCTGCCCTGAGAACACAGGAGGTGTTGTATCGGAATTTCCTTTTCCTAGGAGGCCTGGCAGTCTGACTGGATTGAATAGTGGACTGTTCAGTTAGGGTAGCTGTCCCTTCCGCTCATAGCCTGCCCATCAGGGCCGTCTCTGATCAGATTTTGTGGCCTAGGTGGGACGTTAAACCCAGCTAACCAACAAGCTAAGTGCTGGCAATAGGGCGCATCGTGTACCATTCGCCAACCACACACCTTGTCGCCAAACGCTTCTAGCTACGGTACCAGGTCGCGAGCGAACTGGTCCACACACAATTTCAAAATCAGCCACGAGCAATGACCGTACTGACCATCGCATCGTTGTCGGTTTTGTGGAATAGTGGCGAAAATGACTACAGGAACTCATATGGTTTGGGCGACTGGGAGCGGCAAGTCACGTACCCTATCGCCAGAACAATACAACAGTGAACAGTTCAGTTTATCGCTAATTAGTAATTACTGGCCCTGCAGGAGCAGGTGGTCTCCGTACTGGCAGAACCTGTTACTACGTCTTACACTCCGTGAACAAGCGGAAGCTGCTTCTTTGTCTCCTCCTAGCGTGCGCGGACGAAGGCAGAGTGACATCCCCAGCCTAGGGACTAAGCCAAACCAGCACGTGCTTTTTGCTGTGCAGCACAGGGCGCAGGTCACTCCCGGCGGAGGTGGATTTCTCGGCTTCGTTCCTATACTGAGCTGTGCGAGTACGGGGAGTCGGGATAGCCGAGCAGGTAAAACGTTGGGTGGGTGGGTGGGTGGGGTGGGTGTTTGGGGGGTTTAACGTCCTTTTCCGCCACATACGGGTGATATCAAAGACGGGGCAACGATGAAAAAGCCAGCACAAATATTCGGCCCCAGCCAGGGTACGAACTCACGACCCGAGCATTAGAAAGGTAGAACGTTGAACTTTTCAATGCTCGGGTCGTGAGTTGGAATCCCGGCTGCAGCCAGGTATTTTTGCTGGCCTTTTCCTCGCTGCCCCGTCTTTGGTATCACACATACTGGATGGAAACAAACGTTTATAACCAATATAACCAACCGTCCAGCCAACTAGGAGAAGCTGTAACTTTGCCTTCCCCTAGTGTGCGCAAAGGAAGACAGAGTGACAGTTCTGCGAATACGGATGCTAGCCTAACGACCGAGTAACCAATCTGTCAACCAATCAGTTGTTCGGGTAAGCTAGCTGCCTGCGCACTGGCTCGCTAGCTCAAGATCGGAAACCCGACTTCGTTTTCGAATACCGACAGTATTGTGTACACTGCTCCTTTGTTTCCTCTTTTTCTTCTGTTTCAATGTTGTTGTTTTTTTCCAAACAGGCAGTGAGGAACAGATGATGTCAGACCCAAGGGGCTATGTATGATACAATCCTCCAACTTTTATTTTCCACCAGTTAAGGTTGTTATAAAAGGACACTCTGTGAGCGCACTGGCAATAGGGCATCCCGCAGATAACGTCAGGCATGATTTGTCCAAACTGGCTTCATTTTATGCAGTTATCGGTATATCTACGTTGGCCTTTTAGAGTTTATTATTCCGGGGCGGTCGGTGGTCTAGTGGTTAAGAGACCTGTCACCAATGCGAGAGGTCAGGGGTTCGAGTCCCACTCGGGGCAAAGAATTTCTCCTTCTCGTATGTGGCACCGTTCATTCGGGCCGATCGTCGGGGGTTCTCTCCGGGTACTCCGGCTTCCTCCCCCTCTGCTTTGGAAATGTTCAGCCCACCAAATTTGAAAAATAAATGCAATTCTAAATTCCGAAATTTAAATAGCTGAGCTGACCCTTCGCACCACGTGATTGTAATGTGTTTATGTCCAGTGTGTGAGAGAATGCGTGTGATTCACGTGAGCGTGCGTGTTGGGTTCAGTTCGCGGCGCTTTGAGCCGATTCATGAAATTGGGTAAAGCGCCTATATAATACTAATTATTATTATTATTATTAGAGTGACGTGGAGCTAGTGCTGGTCAACAGACAGCCATCCAGTCCGGAATTGGGCTGTGAACGACTCAGCCGTTGTTTGGGTGTGAAAAAGTTGTACCCGTTAAGCGCAAAGACTGACTAGTACTAACATATGAAGTTCGTGATTTGAACCCTAGAACTACATGTATTAATTAGTACTAGTCAGACTTTGCGCTTAATGATCGACCAAAGTTATTGGAGAGTAAATCCAACTCTCCCTAAAACAACAACAAAACGACAACAAAAACCACCCACAAAACAACTGCAGCCGCTAGAGACTGCATTTTGCTCATAGATTTTTTGCCGCCACTTTGAAATTTGTTATCTACTTTCCCTATCGTTGTTATTTTGTCTCTGCTATTGGTCATAATAAACGAAGTTTTCAACCGAACGCGTACATTATCAAGAGACGCAACATGCAGTACAAGACGAAATACCAATAGAGCTTACATGATTAGTTCGAGTGGTTTACGACGAAAGACTAATCCCGAGATGGTTCAATTGTTTGTGTAGCTACGGAGCCTCCGGCCAGGTAGCTACGCAAAGAGTCGAACCATCGAGTGAACCATAAGTGAGCAAAATAACTGTGCACCGGCCGTGACGTAGGATCTCCAAATGTTTGAAATGACGCACTTTCTGGCTGATAACGTAACTGGAGTGTGTTTTTGTGAACTCGTAAACCACTGAGTGGGTTATGGAAAGTCATAACTCACACTTTCACTCTCTGTTTCATTACTATTTTCGGACGTAAAGCACTCATAGTTAACTCACTGAAAGTTTGCACTGGCGAGTGGTGTAAATCTGCTTTATCCATAGATATTAAAGGTATTATTGTATTGCAGGACACATTCGAAAAAACGATGGTATGTCATGGGCATAAAGTTTGTGACGTCAAAACCACACTTAAAAAAAGTACACACTTCTGCAAATGTCACTCGCCTACGACCTTTTGGCACAGCAGCTCACCAGACGACCTTGCTGTGAGGTCGTCGATGCAAGTCAGCAACGGTTTTAACCAGCTTCTTCTTACTGCCAAGACGTCCAGCGCCTGATTAATTTGGGCCACTTCCAGAACAAAAGCAGGACGGATGGAGTAAACATTTTTACATTACGGCCTTCGATTGACTTCCAGGATGTTAATACAATTTCCCCAAATCTGCCACAGGAGCTTTTGGGGGGGACGAAGGCGAGAGGTTGCAAATGGGGCGATTTGTCTGACGTTGCATCCCCCCCTTCAAAGGTGGCCCGCTCGGTTTCTGTTGACCCCCGGCTCTCCCCCTTTTAACCCGGCAAAGTAGCCGCATCGATCTTCCGTCTCAAGTGGGCACGGGCAGAAGTCAGCCAGCACCTCGCCTAGATGTTGTCGAATTTGGTAACCAACTCAAATGTTGCGCTGAGGGGGAGTTGCTTTTTATGGTTCGTATTTGCTCGCCTAAATGAAACTGTCCTTTCGTTTGAGGGGTGGACGGGTGGAGAGAGTGGGTGGGTGGAGGGAGTGGATGGAGGGGTGGAGGAATCCAGTTGTGTGTGTCGATCAGTCTGACTGGTTGACCGCGCTCGCTGGTGGGTTGCGAGGGAACAGTCTAAAAGTGGCTGTTTTATGAGCATGTTTATGTCTGGAGAGAATTTCGGGAAGATGAAGGGAACAAAACTTCTTGTATTGCGTCTGAGCCTCTTAAACGTTTTAAGGGGAGGGGCTGCTTACAAGGACGTAATCAGAGTCTTAAGATGGTGTGGTCTTTTCATATGAAGACAAGTGCAATACGGTGAAGCAGGCAAGCACTCACACGCACACACAAACACCCACAGTAGCACCACTCCATTTTTTTCATATAAAGACAAGGGCAAAATGGTGAAGCAGGCAAGCACTCACACCCACACAAACACCCACAGTCGCACCACTCAATTCTTTTCATATAAAGGCAAGGGCAATACGGCGAAGCAGGCAAGCACTCACACCCACACAAACACCCATAGTCGCATCACTCCATTTTGCCATTTAAACTATTAAACATAAATCAGTTAATTTCACTGAACATACCCTTCTTTATTTAAGCGATTACACAGAGATAAGTTAATTCACTGGCCATTTAATATGTCTATACATGACAATAATCACAAATTCAATTATGTATCAGGTAATATGAAGGTCCGCCTATAATTTCTGTATTATTAATTACTTCTTTTTTTCATCTTTTTTTGCTGCCCCAACTCTTTGCCATCTCCAGTGGTGTTCCTGCCAGGTCATAGGTGGAATCCACGGAGGGCTCGATGGCTGGGGCAATTTATATTATGCAGATGAGGATGATGGTAAGCTGATGCTATGGACGTTCGTGTAGTTTGGGACTGCTTATACATCGATTTTCTTACTTCAAAACGAAAGACTTAAATAGGTTCGAAACTTCATTCTCTCACGGGGTGAACTACCAGATTACATTGAAGGGGTTAATGCTTCAGCTTTTATGCTCACAGATCGTTCGGGGCTGTTTTCGTCGTATATAATCACACCAGACCACACCTGAACAGTGACAGCGTCTGTAATGCTGGCACTGAGCCAACAGAAGTGTACTCTATGACGCGGCGATCACATTGAGCGCCCCCGGAGTGTAACAGCGGTATATAATCACACCAGACCACACCTGGACAGTGACAGCGTCTGTAATGCTGGCACTGAGCCAACAAAAATGTACTCTATGACGCGGCGATCACACTGAGCGCCCCAGTAGTGTAACAGCGGTCGTAGAATTTGAATGTTCGACCGCTCGCGCAAAGTGTAAACAAGATTGTGTCGCATTAAGAGCTGTACTAGTCTTCAAGATAACGTCTTTTCGGGCGTACAAGCGTACTCACGAGCGACACTGTTCCAACACGTATTAATATGGCTTAGCAAAGATGGAAGTAGCCGGTTTAACTCTTTGACGACGAAGCACAATTTCTAACACGCGATTTCCTATAGGATTTCCTATAGGAAATCGCGTGTTAGAAATTGTGCTTCGTCGTCAAAGAGTTAATCGTAACACGACACTGCCTTGTCCACGAGTCGTTGGAAATCTTTGCGGAGTGGTGTAAATGTAACTGACGAACTCGAAAGCCCCTCAAAACGATCAGAGCCAGAAACCAATTTATTGTCTTTCAAATTTAGTCTTTCAGCAAACCTCGCGCATGAAAACGAGAGAGGAGTAGTCGCAGGCGTTGTAGTGTTCTCCGTGAAAACCCGATAAATTAACATGAACGTGCAGCGTCTCCTGCATGTCCTAGGTTTATACTGCCCCGTAGACCAGTTTGCATCATTCGTCCAACGTTACATTTTTTTTTTTGGACGTAGTGCAGGCACACTTAGCCGCGAATTAGTCTTTGGTGCTCGCGCGGCTTTAAGCCCTAAAAACTCGCTCACCCACTCACTCCATGAAAGCTCCGGGTTTCTCCTTATGACGAATACAATCCACGTTCACAGCACAGTTATATTCGTTCTCAGACAAAGAGCTGTGCGTCGGCCTTGGGCCAGCTAACGAGCATACGCAACAATCGTGACGAGCACCGCCTTTGTCGCTTCCGTTCGTCAGCTGCTCTGTTGTTCCACCCCTTCCCAGCTCTAACGTTGGTCAGTGGTAATTCGTGGGAAAAGCCTCACAGGGATTGGCAAGCAAGAATGGCGTCATCGCTTCCTTAGGCATTGCCCCATCTGGGCCGGCAATCGACATGAAAGCCCTGCGTGAGAACCAGACATAACGATAGCGAGAAGTTGTGAAAGGTTTCAGCGTTCTCAGCATCAGTTTTACCAGTTCTGTCTTTAAAAAAAAAATCTGTTTTATTTGTCTGTTTTTGAGTTTTGCCTTTTATCTGTTTTCATCTGTTCATATGAATAAATTAGTATTTTATGTAAAACGCCATGAACTTGCAGAATGTTAGGCGATATATAACTATTATTATTATTATTATTATTATTGAGGGCGTCCCGAATCCCGGCTGGGAGCCAAATATTCGTGCTGGCCATTTTTTTTCGTTGCCCCGTCTTTGATACCACATTTCATATCACCCTAATAATGTTTATGTCTGGAGGGTATTAGGGTAGATGAAGGGAGCAAAACTTCTTGTATTGCGTCTGAGCCGCTGAAACATTTTTTTCTGTTTTCTTTGCTGGGGGTTGGGGGTGGGAGTGGGGGTGGGAGTGCGGGGGGCTGCTTACAAAGACGTAATCAGAGCCTTGCGATGGGTGGAAAAGGACGTTAAACTCCAAAACACCCCCCCCCCCCCCCCCCGAGAGGACGCTAAAAGTGGACGTGGACGTCTTACCAGTCAAACTGTGTTGACGTCGGGCACGTGCTGGTTGGTTCCTAGCTCCTACTGCCACTTGCAGCTCGCAAATCACCCCTGCCCACCTACAGGGTTAAAGCATGTAGATTCTCACTCATGCTCGAGGGTGGATGGGTGTTTGAGGGTTAAACGTCCTTTTCCAGCACGTGCGGGTGATATCAAAGACGGAGCAACGATAAAACAACACCCTTCCCCCAAAAAAAGACAACAACAAAAAACCAAAAACAACCCCCCCCAAAAAACAACAACAACAAAAAAACAACAACAACCCCCCCCCCCAAAAAAAAACAACAACAAACAAACAAACAAACAATAAAACAACCCAAAACAACAACAACAACAACAACAACAACAACAACAACCCCCACAAATACTGTATTTAGCCCATTTAGCCCCAGTTGAGATTCGAGCTCACGACCCGACCAATAAAAGTCCAACACTCAACCACTCGCTTATCCTGGCTTCCCCACCTACGCCGAAGGAATTGCGTCTTTAGCTACGTGCTCTGACAACTAAACTGTGAAGGAAAAATACACACAAAACACTGGATTTTGGGGGGCAGATATTTCAGTAAGGGATTTTATCTCTGTTTGTGTGTGTGTGTGTGTGTGTGTGTGAAATAAATCCTGTGATTTATCGGCAGAATCTAAACAGCGGCCATTTCTGTAATACCATTTTATCATCAGTATTAGAAAGCAAAAGAGACTGCGAAGGGAGCCAGTTTTTCCTCTGCGATTATTGCAGTCGACAAATGACTACTGAACGGCATATATACAATTGTAATGCCTAGATGAGCAGGCAGATTTCACGAATGTAAGCCCCTCATAATCGTAAGCTGCTTTTCGCAAGATAGCAGCCTGCAGCAGAAAACAAACTGCATGTTTTCATAGCCTGCGCCAAAAATAAGCATTGAAACCAGTGCTGTTGCGCTTCCTCACTACATCAATGTTGCAGCACACTAGGCTTTTGGTGTCTTTCTTCAACCTTTGCGTTACACACACACACACACACACACACACACACACACACACACACACACACACACACACACACACGCACACACACACACACACACACACACATCAAAGACAAAAAAACAAACAAACCACAAACAAACAAGAACATCAATAACACAAGAACAGCAACTCAAAATCCACCACCGACAAGAACATAAACAACAAACAAACAAAAAACCAAAACAAACAAAAACAAGCATACAACAACAACAAAAAAACAACAACAAACAAATAAACAAAATACCCCAAACAAACAGAAAGCAAACAACGACAACAACAACAACAACCCCAACCCTCAAGTCAAACAAACAAACAAACACACAAAGAAAACATTTTCTTGACGTTCCGCTGGACACCATATATATTCGTATGAATGCTAGTCTAGACAGCATTCAGAAAGATACCATGGGGAGTAAAGGTATCATACTGGCCCATTGTCCGTGTGAATCATTCTGATTTCAACCTGCTGGTAATTAATTAGAGTTCCAACCACGCCTACCCATCTGGGAGACTGGGCTAGACACTAATTCCAAAGGGGGGTAGATGCATGTGCGGTCACTTCTTCAGCTGATCTTGATTAATTTGCGGATGGAACAGGAACTGTGCAGGAAATGGGGCAAAAGGGGTGTCGCCGGTAAGCATGAAATAATTTATTGATCATGACAACTATGAAATATAATACCACATGACTCGTATCACGATTAGATGGGTGAAACATGACTGGCCTGGTCATTCTGGAAGTGGGAAAACGAGGACGAGAACTAGACAAAACGATTTTGGAGATCTCTAAACTGCCCGATACATTAAAAAAAGCTCGAATAAACTGATCTGGTTGTTTCAACGCTGTTACCATCTTACGGCCAAACGATTCTTTTGCTTGAAAAGTCAAAGCTTCAGCACAAGAAATCCGACTCAACACTTGTTTATTGTTCGTGTACTTTTGCATTTATTCTTTTCTGAAAATACTCGAAGCTGTGAACAGCTTCCTTTCAATGTTTTTCCCCAGAAATTTTCCGCTACATCAAAGGTTGCAAACCATGGCTCCAAACCAAAAACTAGTCTTCTCAATATGTTATTCTGGCATTTCGTCGCCGAAGTTTTTGCAACGTTTTACAGTTTTGGGGGAATTTTAGCAATATGGTGGCAGTCAGAAATTGCACAACTCTTAGTCTTCTTACAAATTTGTAAAAACCGTGTCCGCTATATGTCATTCTGAAGGTGTGGTTCGGCTTTTTGCTTCTATGGTAGACACTACAATTACAAAGCATCAAAGCAGTTCTGAAAACAAAAAACCCCAAAAACAAACAAACAACAAACAAAACAACAACAACAAAAAGACGGAAAGTGTGGATGGCTGACAGTGTGCTACAAAAACACGATTTCCCAAAGAAAACAATGTGCAGAATATGAGCTTGTGAATGTGATACACACACCTAGTTTGACACAGACGGAAACAGTATTTCCGAAACACAACAATATGCAGAATAATTATGAGCTTTTGAATATGATACACAGACGTATTTTGACCCAGAAGAAAACTGGAAATATCATCGGAGGATTTGTGTGTGGCCGGAAGCAACCCAATATGTTGCGCATGCGCACTGAAAGAAAGGATGAAAACTAGGTCCTCGAGGTGTTGTCAATAATCTTCTCATTTGTCCCGCGCAGTTATGCATGATCAGCACCAGAGTAATATGGGAAAGAAAAAAAAAGTCGTGCGTTTGACAATGGGCGTCTCTTTCACAAGCTGATGATTTTTCAAGGATATGACGTTGCGTTATCGTTTGTGACCAGACACGACTCATCAGCAGAATCTAAAAATCAATGCGGAATCGAAATGAAATTCGAAAGAGCACACACCCACTGATATTTACAAGGCCACCCTTGAAGCAGAAGAAAAAGAACACTGCTTGAACCCTGAACTTAGCGTTCACGAGATCCGGGAGATATCCCCCATACAAAAGCACAGAATTCTCTCTGACGATAAAAATCACCATCAACTTCAAGGACCAAGAAATCTATAGCAAAGCAGTAAGAGAGCCCCCTGAGGGTTTTTGGGGGTGTTTTTCTGTTTTTGTTTAGATGTTAAAAGATATCATTTTTGTTGTTGTTGTTGTTGTTGTTATCAAGATCGGAAGAATCTTTAAATGCCACGGAACCATTTGCCTCGACCAGGTTCAATAAAAAGGACACTAGTAAAAAGGGATTAAATAAGATTTTTAAAAATCCAGTTAAATACGGACAAAAAGAAAGCCTATTACGGCTCAGTCATGGGCTATAACAGGGGCAACTGCTCAGCAGTGCAGCCTGGCCAGGAACAGTCACCGCTGCTAGTCTTTGTTCTGGAAGACCAAGTACTAGTTACGCATGGTGTGCCTCTTTCAAGTACGCTATACTCGCCTGTTAACTTTGGAACTAATACTTATTTTGTGACCAGCATGCAATGAAATAAGAAACCTGAAACCAGTATTTGTGCTGGCCTTTTCTCGTTGCCCCGTCTTTGATATCACCAATATGCGGTGGAAAAGGACGTTAAACTCCCAAATACCCATCCACCCCACCTACCTGAAACTAGTAACAACAACAACAACGACGACAACAACGACGACAACAACGACGACAACAACGGCGACGACAACAACGACAACAGCAATAACAATATCGTTGCAAGATGTTGTCTGCATACTTTAGGTTGTTCTCACGGGGTTCGGAATCGATTTGTGTTTTCCTGGATGTATCTGTGTATCAGAAAAATCACGCAGGAAGAGGGGTTCCCCAGGGGTTCTGCAATTTGAATCAAGAGGTCACTTTGCCGAAATTCCCCATAACAGGCCCCCCCCCCTTCTGTTCATCACCCCAGGGATATTCTGCATGTTCCTGCACAAACAGAATGTGACACAGATTCTTGGTGTGGACAAACTCCAGTATCAACAACAAAGAGCCGAGAACAGGGGGTCACGTGGTAAAGGAAGGCAATGCACAAAAAGCACGACGACTCGATGATGACTCATCTCCAAGTTTCTTTTTCAAAATTAAATTTCGTTTTAGATTTTGTTAAGTTCTTGCACATGCAAAACCAATTGTGTGTTGTTTTTAATGGCTTAGAATCTTAATTTTTCATTCTTATTTTGTTTTGAGTTGTGATTCCAAAGACGTTTTTTTTTTAAATTTTATACCTGTTAATTAATGGACAGTTAAGTATTTTTGATTTTGAATATTAATTTGAAATACAGTTGCAGACGAGCAGTCTGTCAGACGAGTCCATCATGTGAATCTTCTATCAATTGTAGGGGGGAGCCGGGGTGGTCGAATGGTAGAGCGTTGGACTTCTAATGCTCGGGTCGTGAGTTCGATCCCGGCTGGGGCCAACTATTTGTGCTGGCTTTTTCATATCGTTGCCCCGTCTTTGATATCACCCTATGTGGTGGAAAAGGACGTTAACTCTTTGACGACGGAGCGCAATTTCTGACACACGATTTCCTATAGGAAATCGTGTGTCAGAAATTGCGCTCCGTCGTCAAAGAGTTAAACCCCAAACACCCACCCACCCACCCTATCAATTGTAGGGTCACAGGTCATTCTTTTAGTGTTTGACATGGCACCACTGCACAGTGACAGCGTCTCAAAGGCTGGCACTGAGCAAATAGACCTCACGCCACGACGCAAATATCTGGGCCCGTATGTAAAACTCGAGGTTACTTTAACCCACGGCTACGGGACAAACCCAGACTAGGACAAAAGAAACCCCCAAAACAAAATTAAATTAAAAAAGGAAGCGAAGAAAGAAAGACAAAAATTATTTAATATAGGCATAGGCACCTTGCTGGAATGGACCTGATTTAAAACAAAAAAACAGCAGAAAATTTAACCCTAGAGCTAGTTTAGTTCGAGGTTAAACTCTAACCAGGGGCTAAACTTCATAAAACATGTCTGCTGTCGGGTTTCCTTTGCAACCCGCTGAAGGTGATTTCAACGTAAAGTACAGCATCTAATTCAAATTCAAATTACTTTATAAATCCCAGAGGGGAAATTATAGGCTACCAGAAATAATAATAACAAATAAAACCTGCGCTAACAGAAGCCTCAGTCACACATCCGTATAAGTCCAAAGCACTAACGCTCTGAAAATATAAAACCACTCACACTCATATCTGAAACACTCGCACACTCATAAAATTAATGAAACGTACACACACACACACACACACACACACACACACACACACACACACACACACACACACACACACACACACACACCTATGAAAAGCCTAGACTTTCTCTCACGCCTACAACAACAACAACAACGACAACGACAACAACAACAACAACAAACCAGTATAAATTATAAGCCTTGAACGCACTCACACAAATTTACACTCACACACTAAGCAACAATTCTCCCAAATATAATATCATGTGATATGGGCCCAAACGGGAGGCTGTTGCCACACCGCCGAGATTCACCCACTTCACGCTGGGGTGCGACTTTGGGGGTGCTTCCCTTGGTATGACACGTCTTATGATGCAGGTGCCGTAGTTCCCGGGCCTGGTTAATGCCGGGATATTTATGACAGGAAGCGTGGAAATGCAGCCCTGTCCCGCAGTCCCAAACCACACCGACCTCCATAGCATCATCTTACCATCATCCTCATCTCCATCATCATGCATAATGATAAAAAATTGCCCCAGCTTCCGAGCCCTCCGTGGATTCCACCAATTACCTGGGAGGAACTCAACTGAAGCTGGCACAAGAGTTGGGGCAATAAAAAAAAAAAAAATCATTTGGCCCACTTGCAGTGTCGCCACGGGATCCAGGCAGCTGGCGCCAGACGTAAAGTGGTAGGGTCAGGGAAGAAAGAATTAACAGATGAATCGCGACACCAGTATCCGCCGACCATTTGGATCACCCCGCTTTACCATTGGCCACTCCCGGTGCCTATTTCAAACGATGGCGGCGAAGTTTTCTCGGGATGTTCATGGCTGTGTTTGCACTTTCTAACTTTATGTTGCTCTAGCGGATATCTGATATTTATCGCAGTGTGAGGCCCCAAATTACAAAGAATTTCTTTTTCGTAAAACAAGCAATATATCTTTTTTTACCGGTGTGTCGGCGGCACACTTTTTACCGGCTATACGTTATGCCTGGACAACGAAATTGTCTGTGAAAGTTTCCTGGTTTAAAGAAGTACTCAGACACAAGAACAATTTTGAAGGTTTTTTTTTTTTTTTTTTTTTCAGTGCGAAGAGTTGCTCAAAACTTGTGAGAGCCAGCCAGCAGAACACAATAAAGTGGAACTAAACCTGTAGTCTGCACAGAGGCGTTTTGATACTAGACATTTTTGAGAAAGAGAATGAGTTGGAAAGTTTTGACCAGCATAATTTTGTTCCCCACCTCATTTTTGCCCTGCAGGCAATGGTGTAGGAAGATGAGTGACCAGTCAGCAGCGATGGTCGTGCTCATTGCTATCACCCTTCAGTCAAACATCCTGTCCTAAACCCCATGCAGGGGAACCGGCATCGCCGAAACGGTAAAGCGTTGGACTTTCAATGATTTGCTTCGTGAGTTCGAATCCCGGCTGCGGTCAAACATTTGTACTGGCTTTTCTTAAAAGACAAGAAATTTCTGATAAGCAGATATAGTGCGTTTGGTAATGCAGGAAAAAACAGTGACGTCAGTTCATGACGTCAGGGTAATATTGTGGAATGAACTTGTAAAGATTACCAAAAAAAGCAGTGAAAATATCGATTTTGGCTTCTTGCCGCAGAGAAGAAACAGAGAAAGTAAGAACCCCAACTGTCATGAAATATATTAGACTTTTTCTCTTTAATAGGCGTACAAAAGTGATTCCACAAAGAGTTTTCGCCGAAAATCAGTGGCGACTGAATTACCAAATGGCAAATGCACTGTAATAAAGCGAACTTGTCCCGTCTATGATATCCACGTGGGGGAAAAATTAAAACCCGTTATACCGTCAGAACAACCAAGCAACCAACCAGCCCTAGAATCAATGTAAAGTTCTGGTTTGACAAAACTCTGGTGAACATGCGTTTGGCTCTTCGTGGTCATGAAAGGGAATACGGGGCCATTGCCAGGGTAAGCGAGCACAGGAAGGGGATAGGGGGGTGATACAGCGGGTGGCACGGGGAGGGGAAGGCGCGGGTGAAAAGATATGACCAGGGTCTGCATCCCCCCCAAATTTTCACGCCATATCTGTCGAAGCCCATTGCGCTCACCCTTGACAAGCAGGACTTTTGATCGAGGCTGGTAATTAGGGTAATGTGAAAATCGATACATCCGATCTCAAAACGTAGACGCAATCAGCATGAAGCTAAGCGAAAAAGCCGGAGAGAGGGAGAGGAAAAGTGAAAGGAGAAGACAGCTCTGTCAAAGTCGTGGATGCCACGCTATTTTATAGTTCACACATCGGGCGGTCCCCGCGCAGCAAAGCTATTTCCGAAGACAAGCCAGGGTGTAATAATACATTTTACGACGTGCCATTACTGGAAGGAAGAACATCTTCAAAAACAGAGCAAAGGTTAGGAAACTGGCGGTAGCTTTTGGCCTGCGAGGATGTAAGAGACATTACAGCCGTTAGTTCGTCAATTTCTTAAGGCTTGTAGGGAGAAAAAAAAAGTGGTTTAAACATTTCTTTATTCAAATACATACATACGCCATCACACTCAGGGTTATGAAACCGGGCGCAACACGCAAAGCCTATAATCTCGAACGCACATTTTCTCAAGACTTGTAGGCAGAAAAAGTGCGTTCGAAATTATCTTTTGGAGAGTATTGACTTGCTATCTCGCGATTTCATTTTGAAAGGATCCAATCTGTTGCTTTAACATTTCGCAAGTTCGAAGTTAAGCCGTACCTCTATCCTTGTATGACAAAATTGCCGCCGGCATTGTGTACGCTGTTCTAACTCAAAAGTTAGCAAAGAAATAGAAACGTTTCTATGGGCAAGCTGCGATCAGAAAATATTTTTTGGTGTGTTTTTGCCATATATGTACATACACAAAACTAGGTACACTGGCAAGTATACATGTATACACCACAATACAGTGAGCTTATCTCTTCTCAGGTACACATATATACACATATAGAGGTACATGTCACACATTTATATGTACATATACACGTTATATAAATATATGTTTTTACACACACACACACACACACACACACACACACACACACACACACACACACACACACACACACACGCACACACACACACACACACACACACACACACACACACACACACACACACACACACACACACGCACACACACACACACACACACACACACACACACACACACACACACACACACACACACACACACACACACACGGCTCAGCTCCATCTTCAGTGGAACGCCTGTTGACTTATACTATAGATGCAAACTCATATGTAGGATCCAAGGTTGCATGGCATCACTCCCTGGGAGAGTTGTACTATACCAGAAAATATTTCTTTCTTTCCTTTATCCTGGCATCTCTCCAAACACGTTTGATGTAACACAGCGCTACATGATATAAAAACTGTGTACAAAAATAAATAACAGAAAGTAACAAGGATTCATATCCATGGAAACTATATATATAAACAGGACAAAAATGAGTGATCTGGCTGGCCGTAAAAGTATAGGACTTTAGTCCTGAATATTGTCTACAGTGGCGCTGAAATTACAGGATATGATTTTTGTCCGCCTCGGTAACAAAGTAATCGGACATTTCGACATGAATCACAATATGGGATGAATCGGAAGGCCTGGGGGTAAATAAATGACTTTTGTTCACAATTTCCTACAAAATGGGCAGTTATCGCCAGGAGTGGTTGGTTTTTCCAGATATAAGAAACGAGGAGAGAATGAATGAAAAGACGGAGAAAATGTGTGGGTGTGGGACGGCTGGAGTGGAGTGGTTGCCAAAGAAAGGCAAGAATATTATTATGAGCGATGGGCAGCTGACATCGAACCGGACGCGTGTCTGTCTGGTGCAGAATAGAAACCCTACACATTTTGCTGCTCCAAGAGCCAATATTGGTTCTTAGGTGTGGCTTAATAAGATTCAAATGGAAAAGATGGTCGCTTTTTTACCTCTTTGATCATACCAAGCGGAAAGAGCTATATAGCTGATGTGATCGGTGTCGGTCAAGCATGAACTTTCTACGCTTCAGATATACATGTCCTAAGATAACCAGCCACCAAAGCTGGGAGCGGTGTGGCTTAAAGGGACAGTCCACTCATATTTCAACAACAACAAAAAAAAGTGTCTAAAAGTGTTTGAAACGGGTACCAGTGTGATGCAGCTTACACACCACCGCTATTGAGCAAATCTAGAATGGCTTAGCTACATGACTGTACTATACAATTTCATAAATGAAAAGATTCGTAGAAGTCTGTTTCAAATGCAAAATTTTGGGAAATTCGGCAAAATAAGCAGAGTGGACGGGACCTTTAAAGATGCTAATCCTACCCTTTTCTAGGCTCGTAAGTCGTTCTGGGCTGTTCTGGTGGTGTTTAGCATCACACCACTATGACACAATCATGCACAAATACATACACAGTCAGGCTTGCGTTCGGTTGACTGAAGGCAAAACGCAGTAGCCGGTGTCATCACTGGACCACGAATGGTCCCAGACTCCAGAGTGCACTCCCCATTCATCAAACAGCCGACATCACATCTCTCTTGTGATGATGTCTCCCTAGATTGTTTCACCGAGCAGCCCGACAGAGGAAACATGGCAGACGTCGTTCTGGACGGTTGAGTTTTCGTTTTCACGGCCATCAAACGTAGGTGTGTTACATTCGGAACTCTACTAATCTCTAGGATAGACCATAATAATATATAATACTATGGGTATTTTAAAGGACGCCCTCCCTCTCGCGGGAGGTCAGGGCGCCCTACGGTGAACACACACTCAACCAGAAACGCACACAACATACCTCCACACATACATTTAACTACAAACACATAATGTGCAGCATCATACACGGGTTGCCCCTGGCCTCTACACACACACACACACACACACACACACACACACACACACACACACACATGACCAGCAAGATGATGATGTGGCAACAGTTACTGGTTGAGGGCTGTGAAAAGGTGGGTTTTCAGATTTGTTTTGAAGGATGGTTTTGTGTCTGCATATCTGACGAAAGCACTGACGCAGTCACAAGCGCAACTGTTCCAAAACAGAATTCTCCCTATATAAAGCCTGGTAGTGGTAGCATCAGAATCTTTAAGATTCACGTGGAAAAGATCGTGGTGTCATACTTCTCAGATCAAATCCACGCGTAGGAAGCTGTACGGCGGATGTGATCGGGTCCGTCAAACACTACACCATGGATTATATTATACATGATCCAAGATAACCAGCCACCAAAGCTCGGAGACTATTAGTGGCTACACAGACAGGCCTGACAGAATGGACGAGAGAGCGAGGTGGTAGACTGAGATGGATGGGCGGATAAAACATGACCCCCGCCACCTTCTCAAGTAAATGATCCAAGACAGCCAGAAACTGCACACCAGCAGAGGGACCGACAATACCTTAACCTAGTGGCTTCTAGGTTTTTAAGGGGGCGACTGCGTTTCACGACCCCAGAGCAAAGGGTAGCAACTTGTGTCCTCTATCAAGAGTTGAAAGAGTAAGGGACACAAAAAGAAGTATGGGTATGTGGGTGTTTCAAGCTATGCTCTGACGTCGTCTAGGGTCTGCTGCACGAAAAGAGACCAGCCTAGCCTGAGACTTTGCTCCGGTTTGAGACTTGCCATATCGGGACTATCATTAGCGTTTAGTCCGTGAAATAGCCACAACAACTGCCGTAGTCTCCGCTTATACATTTCGCACTAATCGGGGAGCCGGGGTGGTCGAATGGTAGAGCGTTGGACTTCTAATGCTCGGGTCGTGAGTTCGATCCCGGCTGGGGCCAAATATTTGTGCTGGCTTTTTCATCGTTGCCCCGTCTTTGATATCACCCTATGTGGTGGAAAAAGACGTTAAACTCCCAAACACCCACCCACCCTCGCACTAATCTTTTAGTCTCAGCTTAGTGAAGCTAGTCTCGGACTTACGTCCTGGCTTCTCTCCGTGCATCAGACCCCTGGTCACCACAGAGAACTTGATTTCAAGGAAGGGATTAATACAAGTTTTCTAGAATTCCAGTTCCCGGAGATTCGAACCCACAGCCTTCCAACCGAGAGTCGAACGCTCAACCACCAGAGGTATCCCGAAAAGAAGAAAAAGAGGGGGGTGGGTGGAAAGGGGGGGGGGAGGGAGGGAGAGAGAGAGAGAGAGAGAGAGAGAGAGAGAGAGAGAGAGAGCCCATTCGGTTGTGTAATGGCCCGAAACATCAAACAAATATAGTCCTACCATTCCCACTGGGATGATTGACTGACTGATTTGTGGGGCTGGGCATATACTACCCTTGGATTTTAAGTCTCAGATGGGCCCGTGGTCTTCTCTCCACCGCCCGAGGTCCACATCGGTACTAATGTGTCAGGAATCTCCCAGAGTGCTTGATGAACTCCAGGATATCTTGAGGACTTAGGTTCTGAAAATCCTGTATCATCCAGAAAGTCTTCCACTGGGAGTTGGTGAGATCTGTGATATCAAGCACACATCTAGTTTAGGAGAATTGTGTATACTCCTGACAGAAAGCAGAAGACCACTTGCAAAAGCACGTACACTACGTTTGTTAATGCAGTCGAGTGAGTGAGTGAGTTTTTCGGGCTTAAAGCTGCGCACGCACCAAAGATCAATTCGCGGCTAAGTGTGTCTGCACTACGTGAATAAAACAAAAACGTAACGTTGGGCAGCTGATGCAAACGGATCTGAGTGAGTGAGTGAGTGAGTTTTTAGGGCTTAAAGCCGCGCAAGCCACAAAGACTAATTCGCGGCTGAGTGTGCCTGCACTACATGAAAAAAAAAATGTAACGTTGGACAAAAGATGCAAACTGGTCTACAGGCCGGGCAATATAAACGTAGGACATGCAGGAGACGCTGCACCTTCATGCTAATTTCTCGAACTCCCGATTACAAAAAAGCGCAGAAAACAAACAGCAGTTACATCTAGGTAAAACAAAGATAAATACTAAGCGCATATACAACAAATGTTGCAACTTATCATCTCCAGTTCGCAGCATATGCCCAACATTACTTATTCCTAGCCACTAGGAGTGCAGACGTGACTGAGGGGCTTTAAAAGAAGACATAGATGAAAGGGCCGAACTTAGAAATCAGATGACAGATGAGACGAAGGACAGAGCGGCTAAATTCGGGAGGTTTCAAAGGGAAAGAGACAGGCGAACGGGCTGGTGAGAGGTAGACCAAGAAAGGTAGAAAGGAAAATTCCCTTGTTGCCAATGAAGACAACATGCCTGCGATGCAGTTGTGTTATGTAGGTCAAGGTGCATGACAGACGGTCGCAAAAAGAGGCAAGCTGTCAGTGAAACTAGGACTTTTTGCACAGAGGCCGAGCACAAGTGAGGCAAGCGGATTTGTGTGAAGTGGCTCTCTGGCCTAAAGAGAAAGTAGACTTGCATCACGCCAGTGAGGCCTGAGTGGAAAGGAGATATTCATTTTTTAAACTCCTGTCAGGTGCGTGCCTTTGAATGGTCTGTTCATGGTAGTAACTGTTTCTAGGTTGAAGCATTTTTAGGGGTAACTATGATGCCTGATTTTGTGGTCCTGGGTATTTGTGTCATTCGGCCGCATGCAGCGGTGGTCATGCATTGTGCGAACGGCATTAACCTGTCGACCCAAAGATTATACACACAAGCAAGGCGGAAAGTTTGTTCGGGAGAGGTATGGAGCCCACACACAGTTCAATAATCGATGTGACTATTCCAGCGGAGAAAATGTGTGGGCTTGTTCTAGTGATAGAAACACTTCGGATACGAGTGTAAGTTGCTGTTTGTTTGTTCCGGCCTGTGCTGGATGGAAGGAAGAACGTGTGATTTTGGACAGGTTTCAGTTTCACACGCCCCCTCAGCGAAATTTCTTCAGAAGGCGAACTTCGTGTAGCTTGTCTTAGGATTGTCTCCAGAACCGATTGTCGTTTATAACTTACAGAAGTTATGCAGATTTTGAAAGAACCTATTGACCTATCAGTTTAGGCTCAGGAAAAATCTCAGATAACAACAACAACAACAACCTCAACTTGTTTCAGATTTTACGCTTTTATACAAGTTCGGGTAAACTTGTTTGCAGAAAAATCCCCCGTTTACCATAAGGACACAACAACAATCAGAATTGTTTGCCGTTTATAACGTACATGGATGAATAGACCACTCACTTTAGGCTCTGGGAAAATCTGAAGTAACAACAGCAGCAGCAACAATAACAACAACATCAACAACAACACCCTTTTCGAAACTTTACGCTCTTATGCAATTTCTAAATTGTCTACATCAACTAGTTTGCAAAACAAAACATTCAGAGTTTACCATAACTACACAACAACAACAACCACTTGAAGCTTTTCGAGATGTTACCCTCTTAGGCATGTCAGAAATAAATTGTCTACATCAACTTGGTAGCACGAAAATTCATATTGTTTACCATGACGGCAACGGGTCTCATTCATATTTAATCGCTTCTCTGTCATGTAGACTCTTAAGAATGGCAGGAACTAAAGAAGTCCAACTACGCGTAGAAAAAACAATAGTCTGTAAAGCAAGTTAGCAACTACGATGGCTCTGATCTTGAAAGACTACATCCACAACGGGAGATCTTCGATCTGCCATGTCATCGTTCGTTTCTTTTTTTCTTTTTTTATGTCCTCACATCACGTGAATCACGTGTAGCTTTTGAATAAAGGACAGTGCGAAAGCCATTAGTAAACACTTTGACAATCAGCTGGGATCTTCACTGCTCCTACCCTGCAGCCGATGGGCACAATAAGAAACGCTGCACAGAATCCCGCGTCCTGCAAAAAAAAAAAAAAAAAAAAAAAAACAGGTCGTTACAGCCCGTCTATGTTGACACAACTCGATGCTAGGGAATGAAGTGAAACAATATACATTAATATCAACTTCTCCCCCTTTGTCTTGACTATAGCAGCAGATTTTGTTTTCCTGAACTCTTACTCTTGAAACACTGTTTTGGTGACAATCGATGCCATTTTCTCACTTGTTGTAAATACGTCAGCTGTGATCAATAAGACTTTCGGTGTCACACTGATGATGTAAACTGCATACATATGAGGGAAATTCCACAAAATACTTCGTAGTACGAGACTCTTGACACAGCTGGTCATTTTTAATGAAGATGCGACCTCTAGTATCGAAATAATTACGTCTAAAATATACCTTCAGAGAGCATAAGTTGATGATGACGTCGAAGATAATCTCGCTCAATTCACGACTACACTGGGTAAGCCCCCAGGCCAAAGTCCGCCCCTTTACTCTCCCGTGTATAGGCAAAACACAGTACGTCCATGACGTCATTGTATGGGAAAGGGGGTGATTTCAAGATAAACAAAAAAATTGACGTAATGGTCTTTTTCCTTAAATGTCTTCAATGGAATTACTGCTTGTTTTTCCATGTTCCACTCATATCAAACCTTGACTTTGGCCCTGGTGGTGGAGCCGGAATAGCTGAATGGTAGAGCGTTGGACTTCCAATGCTCGGGTCGTGATTTGAATCCCGGCTGGGGCCAAATATTTGTGCTGGCTTTTCTCTTTTTGCCCCGACGTTGATATCGCCCATATGTGGTGGAAAAAGACGTTAAACTCCCAAACACCCAGCCACCCCCTTGGCCTCGGTACTTGCCGAGTGGGTTCGTCAGTTGTCAAACTACAAACCAATGAGTGTCGTTCATCTGTGACTATCATCTATTAATAAAAAACAAAAAAAACTTATTCCGTCTAAATTTGATATTTTCCAGCGCCTTCAGCTCTCTCTCTCTCTCTCTCTGACGCACACAAATTACAAATTAATCACACACCGTAACGATCAATGTTAGTGACAGCGCTAATAATAGGTCAAAAATCTGTTTTGTGTCTTTTTTTGTCAGAAACGTTCATGTTCCGGAACAGTCAATAAATTAATCGAAGCCTTGTTTGAATAGATCATTGACCAGGTTACTCAGCCTTGAGCGTTCCCAGATTCTTTCCTATGCTACGAATCAATAATATAGTAAAAATCGTCGCCCTCATAAACGAACCACATTTTTTTCCGGGAGGGGGTGGGGGGGGGGGGGGTTCGGGGCTAGAAAGCGTGCTGACCTACCGCTTTCAGAATAAGCAACAGAAAAGAAAGTAACAAAAAAGACTTTTGTATCTTCGAAATGATACGAAAGTAACGAAACAAGTGCCAGCAAAAAAACAAAACAAAAACAAAACAAACATACAAACAAACAAAAAACACCCCCGAAAAAGAAAACAAGAAACAAACACAATAAAACAACAAAAACAAACGACAACAACAAAAGAAACACAAACAAACAAACAAAAAATCCCACCAATACAAGAACAGCGACAAAGCTAAAGACATCCTGTCCAAAAAAAAAAAAAAAAAAAAAAAGGGAGAGAGCAGTGTGTGTATGGGAGGTCTAAAAAGAAAATAAAGAAAATTGTCCCGTTCAACAATGAGTTCGATATGTCCACAGGAGGTCTGGAGAGCGACAGAAAGAGGGAGAGGAAACGAGATCGAATTTTCAGGTAAGCGGAACAGTGGTATCTGTCAGGCCTCTATCAGCCAATCACCAATATTCCAATTAAGCGGGTTGGACGGACGGTTGTCAGCAGCGTTGAAGGCAAGATATTGAGGATGAGTATTGATTCCTGTGTTTGCGCGGCCCTGAGATAACGTAGGTTGTGTATTATAGACAACATGCACCACTATCACGACTATCAATAACCGTGACTGCCGATCGGATGGTACAAACACAATTTTTGACTCACGTGGGTACGTGTATATGGCATAGACCTTTGTCGTCTGCCTGTCTGTTGTGTGTCTGTGGCAAACGAGCACCAGGTACTACAAAACAGAAGAACCCCAGACTTAGCACAATTGTAGCTGATGACGAGGGCTTTTCAAACATATCATTTTGAGTGACCTCCCTCAAAGGTCAAGGTCACAGGGTCATGAAAATTCCAAAAGCAGGTTTTCTCTTATTCTCAACAACCACAAACACCAGGCAAACCAAACTTAGCACAGATGAAGTTGGTATGAAACACTTCATATGCACATGTGTGTGTGTGTGTGTGTGTGTGTGTGTGTGTGTGTGTGTGTGTGTGTGTGTGTGTGTGTGTGTCTCTCTCTCTCTCTCTCTCTGCAACTGTTTTTGCTTGAGTAGAAATGTACTTTTCTACGACTTACTTTACGGCTTCCATATATTAGAATTGTGTGCGGTTTATGTGACGGCGTCAATTTATTACAGAGAGAGAGAGGGAGAGAGTGTGTGTGTGTGTGTGTGTGTGTGTGTGTGTGTGTGTGCGCGCGCGCGCGCGCGTGTTTCACTCATGGGCGTCTGGTGATGAGGTGCACAATGAAACCAGCCGATTGATTTTGGTGTCATCGTCATTCGTAAATTACGTCTCCGCCTACCAGGTTATGAATCATGCTCTTTCATTCACAGAGACCTAAGTGGCCGCATTCTCCTGTGTTTTTCAGGGGAAGTGCAACTCCATGTCCAGGTCAGAAGTGTGAAATTTCAGCTATACATCATCATATCATACACCGCTCACCGAGGCTTTGAAAGCAACGTGCAACATGTATATTTAAACTGGGATGACAGATGCACTGTAGCATCACGGACGTGGTTTGATTAATCGCTTTAAATTTTTCATTTGAAGCAGGTAGAATGTCAACAGGCATGAACGTTAACAGAATGAGTGGGTCGGGTTTTAAAAAAAAAATTACTCAACCAGAACGCCAGGAAGAGGCGATCTATTTCCTGCAAAGAGAGCAAGAAGAATTAGCGATGGAACAGACAAACACATCTCCCCGGCCTTCTACCAAGTCTGTTTTTACCATCTGTGGCTTTTATCTTTTGCTATTTTTAAGGAGCAGACAATGAATTAAAAAACCACCACCACCAACAACAACAACAACCAGCCAACCAACCAAACAACACCCCCCCCCCAAAAAAAAAAAAAAAAACACAACAAAAAAACAAAACAAAACAAACAACCCAAACAAAAAAAACCCAAACAAAACAAAACAAAAAAACAACAACAAACAACAACCTCCCCCCCAAAACAACAACAACAACAAAACAACAACAACAACAAAACACCCAAACCAAACCACGAACCAAACCAAACCAAAACCAAACCAAACCAAAACAACAACTAAACCTTGTTTGTTCCTTTCTACAAAACCACATGCTCATTCTGGATGCACACGTGCAACAAACCACAATGCTCTTCTGTCGTGCTTTTGTATGAAAAGAATGAAGCGGTCATGCCTGACAAGACAGCTTGACAAGATATGCGAAACTGTTGTTCAGGAAACTGCTGGCGCATGAGAACCGCAGTTCTGGACCGGTGGAGATGCGCTTGTCAGCCAAGCGAGACGGAGATCAAAGAACAAAATCAATCAAGCGATCATTTTCGCGCGTCTCAGCGTCAGGTGTCGTAATCCTCACTAATCCACACACTTCCAGATCGACAGAAACCAGAATTTATTCTTGGAACATTACGGAGCAGGGAAAACAACCTAAAGACCGATAAGGCAATTATTATCGGTCTGTCAATAGACGACTTTAGGGTAGCGAGCCATTCCATTGAACCTCAGACAAACAAAGTCCACAGGGTCCGGGGCCCGCATGTAAAAGTCGAGGTTAGGGATTTTAGCCCCGGGTTACAGTCTATCCTCGAACTAAACTAGCTCTAGGGTTTTTTGTTGTTGTTGTTTTTATTTTTGGAGACGGGTCATACCCGGCCTCTATTTACTGATATTTTTGTTTGCAATGTTTGTACTGCTGTATCCCCCTTCTGTTCTTCTTAGGGGGAGCCGGGGTGGTCGAATAGTAGAGCGTTGGACTTCTAATGCTCGGGTCGTGGGTTCGATCCCGGCTTGGACCAAATACTTGTGCTGGCTTTTTCATCGTTGCCCCGTCTTTGATATCACCCTATGTGGTGGAAAAGGGCGTTAAACCCCCAAACACCCACCCACCCCTTTGTTCTTCTTAGTCCCGCCGTCCCTCTCACCACCCGTTCTTACGCGTCCCCGGCCACCCTTGTACATCAGCCTTTGTTCCCTAGCCAGCCCTGTTTACTGCCCACTAGCCGCACGCGCGCAGTGTTGCGTATCCGCGGTGGCGCGAGTGTCAGTTGTGTTTGTTTGTCTCTGTTCAGTGTCAAATATCTCCGTAGTCCCTTCACTTAGAATGATTCCGTAAACTGCAGTAGTTTCATGACAGTTTGTACATTTTATTCATGTTTTGTTGTTAGCGATAGCTTAAAGTTTAACGGTTGAAAGTTAGCATTTTGTCCCCTTTTCAAAAGCGTTTTCCGGGTTTTTTCTGCTCTTTGAGCGGCTGTAGACTATTTTCTGTTTTCCATAACATTTTTTGTTGTTGTATTTTTCACGCTCTTTTAGATGTCGTTTGTCCAAAGTTTGTAGCTATTGTTATACGCCCGCTGTGGCTAGTTTTCTGTGTGCTAACAAAGACAGATTTCGCCACTACGGGTGCATCTTCCCTCTTTTCTGCTGCGAACGGCCGTTGTCTTCTTTGCGGGCCGCGCTGGGCGCATAAAGAGCCGCGAGCCACGGTTCTCTACACACTCTCGCTCTATGCCTTGCCGCGCGAGCACTGGACCCTGCGTTTGTTTTGTACCCTGCCTTGTCACTGTTTTCCTACCAATAAAACTCATGACATAGTGACCTCTGTGTTTGCCTTCCCTGCCTGCATAAACCGGACCCCTGACACCCGGTTACATTTTAAATCAGGAAGCGGGTCCATTCCACCAGGGTGCCTAAGCCGTTATAGAAGGATTCTTTCCTTCCTTTCTTTGCTTCCTTTTTGATTTAGTTTTGTTTTTCTTTTCGATCGTTTCTTTTGTCCTAGTCTGGGCTAGGCCCGGAGCCGTGGGTTAAATTAACCTCGAGTTTTACTTGCGGGCCTAGGAGAGAGGTGCACGGTTTAAATAAGACCAAGGCACAGAATTTGCAAAACTAATTGACAGACCAGAGGTAGGTAACTACGAGTGACAGCTTGTTGCGTAACTTTTGCACTGTTAGTCTGTGACTATGTATTTGCTTTGCCATGTTTACCAGGCAGTCACACACACACACACACACACACACACACACACACACACACACACACACACAGTTGAAACATCTGATGTACGACCGCTACACGATTTCAACCTCTCTTCCTTTGGTTCACAGAGGGGAGCCGTGTAACACGCGGGATGCACTCCCCAGCGTGAAGTGCCTTGAGTCTAAGCAGCTTGAGGCTGGGAGTGCCCCGGGTCTACGCAGCTTGGGGCTGGAAGTGCCCCGGGTCAATGCAGCTTGAGGCTAGAAGTGCCAGGGTGTCAAAGGAGCCGGGGAGTACATCTGGCTGATTTACCGCACCAGATGGCCGGGATGGTAGAGCGTTGCGTTGCTTTCAATGCTCGGGTCGTGAGTTCGAAGCCCAGTCAAATAAGTATTTTTGTTGGCTTTTCTGTCTGGTTGCCCCGTCTTTGGTATCACCTGTGCGTTGTGGAAAAAAAGACGTAAAAACCCGCAAGCAAGCAACCAACCAACCAACCAACCAACCAACCAACACACCTACTTTCTTTGGTTCACCAGGACAAACGCCAGCGCTACACATCAAGTACACATCGTGTCTTCACAACGGACGTTGACCATCAGACAAGCATAGTTTTGCAGAGGGTATAATTATCTTAGCCGTAGCTGATAATGCCCCCCCCCTTCCCCCGCCCGCAATCACAAGACAAAAATACAGTAATGTTTGCTTGTCTTGCGTTCACGAAGCGGAACCATGGCATCTGATGAGGCAGCTGCACCGTTTAGCTGTTGGCAATACTACGATTTCCTATCGGCGTTTAACACCCACTTAAGCGATAATTTTGTTCACACATAACATTTGCAAAGACAGCAATTTCGGCGCTGTGTGGTCAGTCCCACTAAATGGGTTTTGGTCTAAAAGTGCGTTTGCCCTATTGATTTTTCCTGTTTTTTGTAACATGACGAACAAGCCATTTTTGTTTCTTGTAGTTTACGAGAAGACAAATGTCTTGGTGTCAAGGTGTTGAAGTTCGGGCTTTACTCGTGCACTTACGTATTATTATAAATGAGGGGGAAAAAAAACCCTCTGTATTTTTACTGAAGGCAAACTGAAACATCTGATCTGATCTGGTCTGCTCTGATCTGGTATTATCTAGTTTGGTCTGGTCTCGTCAGATCTCGTCTCGCCTCGCCTCGCCTCGCCTCGCCATGCCTTGCCTTGTATCTTTTTTATTTTCTCTGCATTCTGCTCAGGCGTAAAATCACTACCTCGCTGCTGGGGTGGGTGTGGGGGGTGGGTGGGTGAGTGGGTGAGGGGGGGGGGTATAAAAGGAAAATACATCTCCTAGATCAACCACAATACGTATCCGTTTCTGTTAACTCGTCTGAAACATCTCAGTTTCATGATTATGTTTTTATCTATACTTCACAGCAAACAACAAAAGGTTGGTTCTCATGTGAAAGTATCGTTGATGTAAAAGTGTACTTTAGAACATACTTTTACGTCAAATCTTGGAAGTGATACCTCAGAGAAGTTCAACAGTGTATTTCAGCTACAGGTATACAAAATCAAACGGAAGTATACCATTACACTTCTAATAGTTATGGACCTCGCTTCTTCATATAAAGGGATAGAAGTGCAGTGCTGTCAGAACGTTTTGAATGTCAAAGACAAAACGCGTGGATGTAGCTCCTTCTTCCACCGTACGAAGATAACAATTACAGGTAAGATGGTCTGGTCGTAGAGTTTCACACAAATTTACCATAGGTGTTTGGTGTTTATATGAGGTACCCTGTTTGGCGAGTGTGCTAGTCTGTAGTGATTTTTGTGTCAAGAAAAAGCGTGATTTTCGCGATTTTTGTTTGATGTAGGTCAAGGTGCATGCCAGGCGGTCACAAAAAGAGGCAAGCTGCCAGTGAAGCTGGGACGTTTTGCACAGAGGTCGAGCACAGGTGAGGCAAGAGGATTTATGTGAACTGGCACTCAGGCCTAAAGAGAAAGTAGACGTGCATTACTCCAGTGAGGACAGAGCGGAAAGGAGACGTTAGAATTTTTTAAACCCCTGTCAGGTTCGTGCCTTTGAATGGTCTGTTCATGGTAGTAGCTGTTTCTAGATTGAAGCATTTTTAGGGGTGACTATGATGCCTGAGGCTAATAAGGGAATATATAGGCATTTTGAGGCCCTGTATATTTGTGTCCTTCGGACTGCTGTTACAAAGGTAGGCTGGGGGAAGACTTAGGGGAGGGGTTGGGGTGGGTTGTGTGATGAGTGGGTGGTGGTAGTGGTGGGTGGGAGCAGGGGATGGGGGGGGGGGTCGGGGAGGTGGAGGGGAGGGGGAGTGATGAGGCCACTTACAAGGCGTGGAACGGTTGCGCAAGACATGTACGCTATGCAAACTGACCGCCCGTCGTGGGACCCGAGTTCTTTGCGCTGTCACCACGCGAAGATACCTCGGGGGCATACCGGCAAACAGAACTATTTTCACTTCAGGAGGAGTTTGCTCCAGTGACATCAGACAGCATCATGGCGTCAATTAACTCGTCATTTTCTGGCCCTCGACAAGAATTTTCAGTGCCGACGCGCCCATTTGCACCCGTTAGCGGAGTGTGTGTGTGTGCGATTCACAGAAGCCCCACCCTGCAGGCCAACAGAACTGTGAACGGCACTTACCAGCAATGAAATATGCAAAGCTCAGTTTACTTTTGCTCACCACGTCTGCCTGCCTGTGATTGCAATCAGTTCACGGCGCAATAAATTACCATTAGTGCAATTGTCTGCGGTTGTTCTGGTATCAGACACACATCACACACTCTCCACACAGCCATGATTACGCTCCCCCATCCACTCGTGTAGTGACGTTGGCTTCCATCCCCTCAGAGGCGCTTTGAAGTGCAGGTTGCAAATCGGGAGTACAATCACTGCAGGAGCGAGGAACTGTCTTTCGAAATTGTAGGTCTACTTGACCTTTCCATCAGTGCGCCTACCAATGGTTAGGAATAAGTAATGTCGGGCTTGTGCTGAAAACTGGTGTATTGCGCCTAGGAGATGATAGGTTGCAATATTTGCTGTATATGCGCTTAGTATTTATCTTTGTTTTACCTGGTTGTAATTGCTATTTGTTTTTTATGCTTTTTTTATAATCAGAAGTTCGAGAAATTAGCATGAAGGTGCAGCGTCTCCTGCATGTCCTAGGTTTATACTGCCCCGTAGACTAGTTTACATAATTTGTCCAGCGTTACATTTTTTTTTTCAAGTAGTGCAGGCACACTCAGCCGCGAATTAGTCTATGTGGCTTGCGTGGCTTTAAGCCCTAAAAAACTCACTCGCTCACTCTTCCATCAGTGCGCGTGGGCAGATGAGGGGTGAGCGGCACACGCTTGTAGAGTACACTTGTATAAATTTGCGAGTCCTCTTTTCCCAGCTGAGATACTGACTGTGACTTGATATGGCTTTCTGAGTATCTCTCTGTTTGACGATTTTTTTTCTATTTATATTTTTGTTGTTGTTGTAATTTCTTTTTTTCCTTGTATTTTCTTCTTCCAGTTTATTTTTTTAGTTTCTTTTAGTGCCTGGATTGGTTTCTTTTAGTTCTTTTTGCTCATTTCGTTGTTTTAGCTCTTTTACTAGTTTTAAATTTTTTTAAGCTCTTTTAGCTTTTTCTTAGTCCGTTTGCCCCTGTAGGCGCTTAGAGCTTACTGATGAATAAGCGCTTTATAAGTATCCAATAACAATAATAATAATAATACTAATAGGTATCCAGTAATAATAATAATAATAATAATAATAATAATAATATACCGCTGTAACCTATCAATAAATAACAGTTCTAAGCGCTTAAAATAAAGTAACAAGTGAAAAGGAAGAAATATCAACAAAACTATACAGAGCCACATTTTTCTTATTACTGTCTGAGCGGAGAGCAGCAAGGATGCTCGGACATTGCAGGGCAGACATCATAAATTATTCATAGATGAAGCAGCTGAAGAAGCAAAGAAGCTATCACAGGTCCAGAAGTGAGTCTGATGACGACACAAAGAAACGAATCACTGTCCTCAACCAATAGCTGTTGCCACATCATCTTGCTGATCGTGTGTGTGTGTGTGTGTGTGTGTGTGTGTGTGTGTGTGTGTGTGTGTGTGTGTGTGTGTGTGTGTGTGTGTGTGTGTGTGTGTGTAGAAGCCGGGTGCATGGGAGGCCGTATGCTTGTAATTAAATGTATGTGTGGAGGCATGTTCATGTTGCTTGTGTTCCTGGGTCAGTTAGTGTGTGTTGATTGTAAGGCGCCCTGATCTCCCGCGTGAAGGAGGGCCTCCCTGGATTAAATACCATTATTATTATTATTAAAAGAGATTTGTGTTTGTATATGAGAAATGTATATGATACAAGAAGAGGCAGCTCAGACTTCCTCCCCTCACCCCTTTCCCAACAAACGCACACGCACAGAATCCCTTTCCTAACTTCCTTTTCATGAACACGTAATTACATCTACCCACAGCCAACGGATGTAGACTCACGTGAATGCCCACCAGCTGTGACTAGTTTGTCGCAGACACCCCCAAAAGCAGGAGCTCTCTCGTGACACCAGTGATTGAGTTAAGGTCGTCTTGCACAGCTCGCTGTACATGTCGGCCGGGCGGGAGCAAAAAATAACAGATACTCCCTCAGGCGACACCGGGGGTAAATGAAACACCGTTTCTGGCTTTTAGCTACAATCCGGCAATTACCGAGATGACCCCCCCCCCCCCCCCAAAAAAAAAAAAAAAAAAAAAAATCGTCACTTTTTGCCTGTATGTTCTGTACACTTTCTGCGAATTGTGGATAGTTGTTTCAAGTAGTTCCGTGTACGGCCAACTTTTTTTTGTTGCGATTTCTGTTGGCCATTTCCCACAATCAGTCTGCAAATTTTGGATAGGTTGCTTCAAGTAGTTTCGTGTAACGTAGAGTTGTTTTTTGCGTTTGTAATGGTTTTTGGTTGTTTTGTTGGGCTTGTCCGACTATCTGTTACACTTTCTGCGAAATCAGAATAGGTCCTGTCAAGTGGTTCCGTGTATGGCAAACTGCGTTTACAGTATGAATGCTGCCACTGGTTCCTGTTGGCCATGTCCTGTCATCTGTAACACTTTCTGCGAAATCAGAATAGGTCCTGTCAAGTGGTTTCGTGTATGGCAAACTGCGTTTACAGTATGAATGCTGCCACTGGTTCCTGTTGGCCATGTCCTGTCATCTGTAACACTTTCTGCGAAATCAGAATAGGTCCTGTCAAGTGGTTCCGTGTATGGCAAACTGCGTTTACAGTATGAATGCTGCCACTGGTTCCTGTTGGCCATGTCCTGTCATCTGTAACACTTTCTGCGAAATCAGAATAGGTCCTGTCAAGTGGTTTCGTGTATGGCAAACTGCGTTTACAGTATGAATGCTGCCACTGGTTCCTGTTGGCCATGTCCTGTCATCTGTAACACTTTCTGCGAAATCAGAATAGGTCCTGTCAAGTGGTTCCGTGTATGGCAAACTGCGTTTACAGTATGAATGCTGCCACTGGTTCCTGTTGGCCATGTCCTGTCATCTGTAACACTTTCTGCGAAGTTTGGATAGGTTGTTTCAAGTGGTTCCGTGTAAGGTAGGCTTGATTTTTTTTTATTTGGCGTTTGCATCATATAATGCTGCGGACTAGTTGTTGGACTAGTCCTACTTTCTGTTTTTCTGCGAATTTAGAATATGTCGTTTCAAGTAGTTCCGTGTAGGATTGACTTGGGTTTTTGTTTGTTTGTTAAGTTTTTTTTTGTTTTTTTTTTTTTGGGGGGGGGGGGTTCGGTGTGGTTTCCCGGGGCCGTTCTGCGGAACAGAGGCAGCAATGGTACCATCAGCTGCAACTTGAGGTACGCTGCGATCGGGAACGGGGGGAGTGGATGTGGTAGTGTGTGTTGGCTTAATGGGATCAGCCGCATCATGCTAACACAATTACACCTCTTTAAATAGTGTTAGAACCGACCTCCACACACATAATCACTACCGTCACGGGACGTCAGGCGTCACGCGTAACTATTTCTGTAGCAGGATCTCTTTTACCACGGATGGCGTAGTCTCCGTCAGTGATTGTTTTATCGGCGACAGATCTGCATACATGTAACCTGTCCTCAGCAGTAGAGGACCGGATTGAGACAGCTATAGCTCCAGACATTAGTGCTCAGGTAGCAATTACAGGCAGAGGCGCTGGTCTCGATCGTATCGATATCGTATGCGTGGATAGAACACGTTGAACTGAATTGACTTGAATTGAAAATACTTTATTCATCCCTGAAAGGGAAATTGCGTTTGTCCCAAATATAACACGACAATAAGACATGGCAAGACTTAAGAATTAATAACACAACTTTGCATAAGTTAAGGTATTTATACATCTAACCTCTCGTGCACACGCACGCACGCACGCACGCACACACACACACGCACGCACGCAAGCACACACACACACACCCACACACACACACACACACACACACACACACACACACACACACACACACACACACACACACACACACACATCTACTGGGGGTAAAAAGTTCATATGTTAGTAATGTACTCACCATGTCAACATTTTAGATGGGATGTGGCTAGCAATAGGGAGACTGAAATATGTATGGTCAGTGATGTCTTTTTCCCCCTTTGTTTCCAGGAGCTAAGTGAGTCAATGGAAAAAAAAAAATCACTCTCTAACGTGTTTAACTGCAACAGATTTGCATGCATGTTACCGCATGTCGGCACCAAGCAAAGGACCCGGATTTGGACAGCCAGTGAGACAGATATAGTCTCATGTGTCCTGTTCCAGTCAGCTGTATTCAGGTATCAATACATTGGCAATTACACGCAAGTGATGAACTGCACTTCGCTGGTCTAATGTTATTATATTATATGCGTGTATAGAACACATGGATGCATGTTAGCGTTACGCTAATTGTGTACCCACCGAGTCAACATTTTAGATGGAACCACAGACCTAAAAAAGATAGACCCACCGCCGCACGCTGCTACCGCTGCTTGCGAGTGTCGCTATCGCGGCCATCTTGCGAATACCAGAACTCAGAGGCTTGTGTACAGGACGCCTCGTTCGAAATTCAAAGTTCTTTAGAAAGACGTCATCAGAAATGTGACTTAAGATAAAGCGGACCAATGTTATGCGCGCTATGTAAACAGCTGATAGCGTCTGGCCAATGCTATGCGCGCTATGTAAACAGCTGATAGCGTCTGGCACTAAGGCAGGTACTCGCAACATGGCGCGCGACGGCGTCACACTTCCAGCACCGCCGAGGGTCTATCTTTTTTTTTAGGTCTGTGGATGGAACGCGGCTTGCAACAGGGAGACTTAATCCTGGGCAATGATTTCTTTTCTTTTGTAGTCAGGAGCAGGGCCATTCAAGAACAAGAGGGCACTTTGTGATGCAACTAATATGCATACATGTTATGTGTCTGCACCAAACAAAGGACACGGATTTGGACAGCCAATGAGACAGCTATGGCTTCATGTCCTGTCCCACGAGGTAGTGCTCTTTTGCATTTACATGCCAGTGACAAAGCGCATCGCGTTGGTCTAGTGTTATCGATATCGTACGCTTAACTACACAAACACGTGAATGCATGTTGTATGCGTTGTTCGCGAATCATGCACCCAGAATGCAAACTGACACTGAAGGGGGTCTGAAGCCTGATCACGGATTTTGTTTGTTTGCTTGTTTTCAGGGGCAAAGTCAGTCAAAGACATGGAGCTACACTGTAATGGTTTTATCTGCAACAGATCAGAAATCATGTTACCTGTCTGCGCTAACACGGATCTGGCCAGGCAGTGAAACAGTATTCTTCCCAACCCGGCACTGCTCAGGTATGTGACTGGCACAAACAAATACATGTAGTTTGTAAAACGTGGTATGATAATGCACCCAAACTCGTACAACTTTTAAAAAATGAGAGGGGCTTAGCAACAGACAACAAAACAAGAACACTTGGTTTTGGGTAAGCTATACAGCTCGACAAACGGAAAGGGCGAAAATTATATTTTGCCAATGTTCAATTATAACTAACTAAAATTCTTGTTGTTTGCATGCGCACGTCTCCTATTAGATGAGACCGAATGAAAAACTGTGGAAATGGTTGTGTGTGCGTGCGCGCGCGCGCGCGTGTGTGTGTGTGTGTGTGTGTGTGTGTGTGTGTGTGTGTGTGTGTGTGTGTGTGTGTGTGTGTATCACACTGATATCCTACACAAAGATATTTCCGATTAAAATGCACAGTTGTAAAAGTGAGGATAAGCAAGTTTGAAAATGAAAAACAAAACAACACAAAAAACCCTAAAAACAACAACAGCAAAAAAACAAAACAAAAAACAAACCCAAAACACACACACACACACACACACACACACACACACACACACACACACACACACACACACACACACACACAAACACAAAAACAAACAAAAGAACAAAACAACAACAACTAACAAACAAAAGAACAAACAACAACAACAACAACAACAACAAAAAATTAAAAAATAACTAACAACAAAAAAAAAATTAAAAATAAAAAAACGTGTTTGGAACAGACGTTGTAACTATTGCGCCAACGAGCTCCTCAGACATTATCTTCGAGCTCCATAGCCCTGTTTCACAAGCCGCAATAACCAGGATTGGCAGCCCTCTGAATCAGCCCCTCGCGCTGCACATTGCACAACTCAGTGACAATGTAGAATGTTCTACTAGCGTGCAGATGCTCGTAAAGCCCCCCTAACAACTCCGGTAATTCCCACAAATGCTAAACTACACGATCGGCCACTGCGACGCGCATTTGATGATCTTTACTAACGGCGTTTTATGGTGCCGGTGGATCAAAGCTTGGAAACCGAACGACTCTGGTTAGGCAAATACCTGAACAAGGCTCTGTAGAGAGGACGGTATGCGCGGATACGGTACTAGCGGGTAACCGCAGTATACAGATTATTGCCCGGGTGTTTGAAAAGGCGCATTTTTAAGATGCGGCGGAGTGTGATCTTCTGTGCAGAGGACGTGTTTCAGAGTGCTAGAGTAAAATGCAAACGAAGAATATAAAGCTATGAACACAGACATGACGGCCATTGTGCTGGGTTAAGATCGGAACACTAAAATGCTCAAAAGGGGCGGGGGGGGGGGGTGTTTGGGAGTTTAACGTCCTTTTCCACCACATTATGGGTGATATCAAAGACGGGGCAACGAGAAAAAGGACCGCACAAATATTTGGCCCACGCCGGGATTCGAACTCATGACCCGAGCATTGAAAGGCCAACGCTTTACCATTCGGTTATCCCGACTCCCCAAAAGGCTCAAAAGAGGGTAAAAGAACATCAGACCAAAATACTGGTGGACTTAATGGATAAAATTTGTTTTGTAAGCATTTTGAGTCTTCTGGTAGCCTTGTCTGAGAATACAGAGTAGTATTCCGGAAATATAAGACGAAAATGAAACCATGTCCCCAGATCCCTGACAGTTGGAACAAATATTCGTCACTGTTAATTTTGTCATTTGGAATAGGTGGTGAAACAAATTCGACACGTCACTTCGTGAGAGATACTTGACGACACGTCACTCGCGAATGGCCATAAGCATTAAGAACAAGAAGAAGAAGAAGAAGAAATCACATGTGTATTGCACAATTCTTGAAATCAACGCATTACGCATTCACACATCACTCACACGCACATAAAACATATCCTTACACAACAGGTACTGCAGTTACATGAATCAATGGAATGCCAGTTTGAACAGGTCGGTTTTGAGATCTGATCTGAAGAATGCCAGTTTGAACAGGTCGGTTTTGAGATCTGATCTGAAGGATGCCAGTTTGAACAGGTCGGTTTTGAGATCTGATCTGAAGGATGCCAGTTTGAACAGGTCGGTTTTGAGATCTGATCTGAAGAATGCCAGAGTAGGTTGTTGTCTCGTGTTGCAGCTTGTGCGGCGTAAAGCCCTAAATAACTAACTAACTAACCGTTGTCTTGTGCTAGCAGGCAGCGAGTTCCAGACTGTGGGGTGGCAAATCGGAAACAGCGTTGGCCGAAATATTTCAAATTTTGCCTAGGAACTTTGAGGAGCTTGTCACTGGATGAGCGGAGGGTCAAATGCTGTCGGTGATATCAGTTACCCCCCGATGTGACAAGATGTATGTCACTAAAATCATGTATGCTTATGTATGGGAGAGCCCCGACCAAAAGAAATGTCCAAACAGTGGGATTAATAAAACCATCTTTATCTTTATCTCCATGTTTACTTCACGCTGGACCTCGCTGTTCCCGAGAATGTCCCATCAAACAGCGTCGTGAGTTCGTATCCCGGCTGGGGCCAAATATTTGTGCTGGCTTTTTCATCGTTGCCCCGTCTTTGACATCAACCGTATGTAGTGGAAAAGAACGTTAAACCCCCCAAACACCCACCAGCCCACCCTTCCACCAGAACAATTTCTTTCGACGGCTGTACCCCATGCAGCGCTGGACACTTGGGGATCCTGTGGTGTCGATACCTTGCTTGCCGCCCACTGACACCATTACCACTCCCTCTGTATCCACGCCACTATTGTGAAATGTGGGCTACCGTTGTTTCAAGTCACGACAGTGTGACGGAAAAATCGGGGTGATGTTCTGCCATCTGTTGGCCGAACTGGTTGGTCTAGCAAGCCTGTCCTTTTGTCTGGAGCGAGATCAGATGTTGTGTAGTACGTGCTAAATTTTGTAGTTGTGTAGCTTGACTAGGAAGTAAACGGCTCAGAGTTATCTAGTTAGAAGAAAAATTGGGATTTATGCGATTTTTATAAGATAAGATAAGATATCACTTTATTCGTCCCTCGAAGGGAAATTGCACTGTCTGCTCAGACAAATCTGACAATGAAAATCATTACAATTACAAACATTGAGTCGAATCAGCGCGCGCACACACACACACACACACACACACACACACACACACACACACACACACACACACACACACACACACACACACACAAATAAAAACGATCATACATACATATACAAATTACAACCTTCAGGTAATGATAAAACACAATATGTAAAACATTCAGAAGAGCTGTCGTATCACAGGAACGGACGGATCTAGTTACTATACTATGGGATATAAAAGCAGAACATCACAGTTAATGGGCCATGTGTAAACTAGCCACCACTACTACCAGCACTTTTCCTCTCTCTCTCTCTCTCTCTGTGTCCTCACCCACCCACATGCACCCCTCCTACCTTCTACACACACACACACACACACACACACACACACACACACACACACACACCCCTCTCTCTCTCTCAGCAGGAGTGCCTCTGGTGGATGTTGTTTAAAAACATGACTGCTGTTGGTACAAATGAATTTTTGTAACAACTTATATAAAATAAAGCCAAACAAACAAAATAATCACTACCACCACCACCAACAACAACAACAACAAACACTTGCCTCGTAACTGAACAACACTAACAGTCAAAAGACTGAGCACACACCCCCGACCCCTCTCCTCCCCCCCCCCCCCCCCACACACACACGCGGGTCCATGTTTCAGGCATGACTGTGTGCAGTTGACACGTGATGTATGCGTGTAGGTCAGAGGTTGGGTCGCTTCAACGAACGTATCGACTTGAGCTTATTTCGTGTATTGGATGTCATTGACACCGAAAATAACCCCCAGACCAGCAGATTACAGGGAACACATTTGGCAGGCGCCATCCCAGCGTTGTGCGAGAGGTTCTTGAGTACGCTACTCGTTTGGTTCAAATTCGAACACCTCGGACAACGCTGCTCATCACAGCGTATTCCACCATACCGCGTGCGCTTCTGCTCATTATGACGCCGACATCAGCCAGCTACCAACGTTGGACTGCCATTACTCGGGTCATGAGTTCGAATCCCGGCTAGAAGTAAACCGACATGAACTGAACTGTATGTGGTGGAGAAGGACATAAAGCCCTCACACAACCCAACAGACCAACCAGTCGAAATGCATCCATGCCAAAGTAGTGAGAGTAGCCGTAGAGTGGTATATATATATGTATTGAGGGAGGAGGGAAGTGATAATCTGCGAGCTAGATCATAGGAAAATTCCCCCTCCTCACCCCAATAAAGAACAAAATGGGGGGAGGGGGGTGGAGGGGGGGGGGGCGGCAAACTATCGACAACCGGCAAACTAACGTTTTCTTTGCAGATCCAGTGTTTAGTATTTGTGCTTTGAGACGGTAAGGCGTATTTCGATTGAAGTTTAGTCTTGAGAACAAAGTAAACATGCATGACTTTGGAACATCGAGATTTTTCCCTAACCGGGAACGTAACATAGTCTGCACCATTCGTCATTTAGCGACGTTAAAGATCTGCAATCTCAGCAAAAAGCCGCAAACATGGCGCTTTTTAAAACTGCGACTCCTTCGATTGTGCATAATCCAGGCAACTCTGTCACAGTTGCAGAGTTTTCGGCGCTTCGGGGACCCTTATAAAACCAGAGCACGAGTTTGCCGTGACATTATTTAGCTTTTGGTCAGTGAGCGAGACACATCGCTACAGTGTCTAGCGGATGTTGAGTGCTGCACGATCTTTCTCGTTCAGTGTCAAAACGCAAACTGAGCTGTGAAATTAGGCTGGCCTTGGCTTTTATTGGGGTTTCAGGGACGCTGAAAACTCTGCAACTATGACAGAGTTGACTGTGCTTGCACGGCCAACGCTGTAAAAAATTTTCACACTTCGGAAAGCTTTTTGTTGGAAGCTTAGATCTTTAATACCGAACTGTGTTTGATATTTCCCTTCCATCACGTCAGTAATCATATAACGTAGTTGTTTGAGGACGTTTGTAGAACTTTCATATTTCGTTTACAAAGACCATGGGATTGAAATCAGAGAGAAAATGCTGTTTTCTCAGGTTTACGTTTCTGAACAGGTATACAAACGAAAACTCGAAAAGGAAAATATTTCGATGAAAGACTTTTCTTCCTTTGTAAAAAAAAACAAACCAAAAACAGCAATGACGATGCATAGTGCAGTGGGTTTATTGCCGGCCTTTTCTGCCACCACAATAAAACAAGCAAAAAATAACGACCACTTCTAATATCAAAAGATGAATAATTCCTGATTGTGGCGGATTTAAAAAAAAGAAAAAAAAAAAAAAGAAAAGAAAAACTTCGCTCATTTGCTTGAGGGCACTTTCCGTTTTAGCATCCTTTCACAGTCGCTCTTTTACAAATGATTTCTTAAAAGCCCTACAATGAAATGTAAAAATGGCTCGTGCACACAGCGGCCGGACCCACCCGAGGGCAAAACAGCTATTTGGTTTGTTCATCAATATCGTTGCTAATCACTGAAGCCTGTCCGCCTTGGCATTGATTGATGCTTTCCGACTGTTTGAACTTTGCCTCTCGACCGCACATTTACAACAGGAGTGGTGGGGGTGTTGAGGGTTGGCTGGGTGGGTGGATGGATGGGGGGGGGGGGGATGTGGGGGGGGAGGGGCGTGGGGGTTAAAGGAGGGGTTGTGGAGGGGTGGTTCGGTGGGTGGGGCTCTTGAGGGTTAGGTGTACGGTTGAGAGCATATCCACCCACCTCTCCGCAGTGCGCGCGCGTACACGTATGCACACACACACACACACACACACACACACACACACACACACACTCGCACGCATTCAGGTACGTCTGCACACCACTCCCAATTTCCTGCGAAATCGTCGACAGCCAGTATTCAATCAATGTTTAGGTTTATCACTATGAAATCAAAGAATATTTTATCCACCCTCAGCCGAAGCTCTTTACCTTGAACCTGAACCTAAACGTGTTTCATTAGTTCTATTAACACAATCCGTACCGTGCAACTAAAAATCCGTACCGCGCACGAGTAGGATTTTTAGTGAGGTCACTGGTGCACAACTACAATGTAACGTGGTAGGAATGCAATAAAAAGATTTTTTCCCCCGCCTTAACACAAAAAAAGCAAAAAAAAAAAAGAAAAAAAAAAAAAAAAAAAACAAATAGGAAAAAAATAAAATAAAAAGAAAACATGAGAAAGAACAGATAACTGTAGTAAATGTTGTTTTGACTGTTTCTTGCAATCGCCTACGTAAACTTTTCACGTATCATTTGCGTGGGCAACATGGCCTCCCGCCGTGCAGCTGTTCCAGTAAAAACTAAAAAAAAAAAAAAAACACATTTTATATCAAGAGCGCTGCGCTGTTAGTAGAATGCCATCATCCTGTATCAACAAGAGGTGCAGTCAAAATGGACGCGAGTGTTTCCGGTGCTACTTTGCATCATAAGTGTCAACGATGCTTGCTCTCACGTCAAGTCACATGTTTGAAATACGAGCATGCATGCGTCCTTGATTTGTAGTCACGCGTTAAGTCAAAGTCGTTGTCTGCTTGATAAAGGATCCCTCTTTCTCAGTTTCACGTCGGCATGCAAAAGTCCGTTAAAAACACTCCGTGCTACTACAATTTCGTAGTGTAGTGTAGTGTAGTGTAGTGTAGTGTAGTGGTTAGCAGTTCGGACCATGGACTGGGAGACCCGGGTTCGAGTCCCAGCCGGGGCAAGCGGGATTTTTCCTACCTAGGTCGGCTCCTACCTAGAGCGGGTGTGCTATGGGCCCAGTGGAGAGGCTATTGCCACAGAGCCGAGATTCACCCACTTCACGCCGGGGTGCGACTTTGGGGGGGGGGGGGGGGGGTGCTTCCCTTGGTATGACACGTCTTACGATGTGGATGATTACACGGCCGCTACCGCAGGTGCCGTAGTTCCCGGGCCTGGTTAACGCCGGGATATTTATGACAGGAAGCGTGGAATGCGGCCCTGTTCCGCAGTCCCAAACCACACGGACCATCATGCTGATCTTCACCATCTCATGCATAATTAAAATTACCCTAGCTTTCGAGCCCTCCGTGGATTCCGCCCATGACCTCGGAGGAACACCACTGGAGCTCCCCCCCCCCCCACACACAAAGAAAACAGAAGCACACAGTGCCACTGTTTGGAGACACTCTGTCTTGGCGCTCCCAGTAATTGAAGCGGAGTAGCACCAAAAACACTGGCGTCTATTTTGACTACACACCCTGCGTCACCAGCAGATCACATTGACGTAGGAGGAGCTCGCGTGTTGCAGTCACTACACCCTCCAGCAAGATCCATGTACTCATATTCGTTTCTGCGACCATGCGGGACCATGCGGACATGGTGGGCAACAAGGGCAGACAAAGTATAGGCGGGGCGCTACAACAGCCCCTGGCTTGGAGTCGGTGGGAAAAGCGTCATGAGAACTCACAACTGCAAACAGAAAAAGTCGATTCATTGCTCCAGAGAACACGTGCTAATTGGAGAGTAATTACTCTGATGCATGTCGGCAACCGCTGTTGGTTTGGGCTGAGGGAGAGTGAGCGGGAGGAAATGGGAGTGAACAAAAAAAAACAAAAAAACACACACACACACGAGAAATGACAAATTGATAAAGGCCGGTTTTTCTCCCTTCCCAGCAGGTTGTCTTGTTATAGCTTATCATCATCCCCTAACACACACACACACACACACACACACACACACACACACACACACACAACTGGTGGAAAGTGAAGGACTTTTCAAAGTTTCGCTTCTGACACCCATTAACATCAGTTCCATCGCGAGAAGGGCACGCATTAAAATCGGTTTCGCCACGGGCACGTTTTGAAATCGGTTCCTTTATGGGCACCCATTTGAGGTGGTTCTAGCAAGATCATCCATTGAAACTGGTTTGCTCACGGGCACCCGTTGAAATCGTTTCCGTTATTGGCACCCATTGAAATCGGTTCCGTCGTGTGCCACCACTGAAATCAGTCTCTCTCTGTCAACGCAACGTCGACGTAAACACTAAAAAACAAACAAACAACAACAGCAACAACAACACACACACACACACACACACACACACACACACACACACACACACACACACACACACACACTAAAAAACACCCATTCAAATCGGTCCCTTATTGGCACCCACTGAAATTGGCCCCGCTACGGGCATCCATTGAACTCTGTTCCGTTATTGGCACCCATTGAAATCGGTTCCGTTATTGGCACCCATTGAAATCGGTTCCTCAGTTCATGGGCACCCATTGAAATCGGTTCCGTCGTGTGTCTCCGCAGAAATCGGTCCGGTCGTGGGCACCCGTTGAAATCGGTTCCGTCAAGGGCACCCATCATTTTTTTTTTTCGTCACCGGCATTCATTGAAATCGGTTTGCTCACGGGCATCTCTTCTTTGTTCTCTTTGATTGGACAATGTACCTTTTTTCACTTGTTCCATTCGTGTGTTCTATTGACCTGGTTAGCGTGACAGATGAAGAAAAAAGAAGAAGACGAAGCGAAGAAGAAAATACAGAAAAAAATTGAAAAAGGATAAGAAAAGGAAAAAAGGTCAGTTCGTTCCAACCTTGAGGAGCTCTGCATTCGCTGTGCTAACATTCTACCGTCTCCGTAGGGTTTTATATGTAACGAACGCCCCATTAAATGAAATTCGAACTTTACCCTGCAGACAAAAAAACTCCCATCCGTTGTCAGCTCTTCAGCAGTTACACAAAGAAGAACGGCTAAGTTGGAAGATGTGCGAGGGAGCGGGAAGGGGGAAAGGGGTGAGAAGGGTGGGTGGGAGGAGAGTGAAAATGGGAATGGAGGGGAGGGGAAGGGAGGAGAGGGGAGGAGAGGGGAGGGGAGGGACAACCGGTTGTACATGAGACGAAAGTTCGCACACGACAAAACGTCTAATAATAGACAGAACTTGAAATAATAGAATAAACAGCGATAATTACAAACGGCTTGGTCAGATCACAGGCTCAAAACATGAGTTCCGTTCCTTGCTCATCATTTTTGCCAGTCTGCCGTCAAACGATTTTGAACTCGGACTACCCAAAGCAAAACATTTCGTATCTCCAAACGCAGGAGACTTCAGTTCACTAGCTCAACCATGTGTTTGCTTTAATCAATCCTTACTCTTCAATGGGGAGCCGGGATAGCCGAATGGTAGAGCGTTGGACTTTCAATGCTCATGTCGTGAGTTCGAATCCCAGCTGGGGCCAAATATTTGTACTGTCCTTTTTCTCGTTACCCCGTCTTTGACATCACCCATGCGTGGTGGGAAAGGACTTAAACTCCCACACAACCACCAACCACCTTACTCTTCAACAAAAGACCTGTGGGGAACTAGAGAGACATCACTAACGCCTAAGTTTTAAGACTAAGTTTTAATGGGATAAATTGCATGTGTAAGTTTGAAAGCATTGTTTAACAGCTACAGTTAAAAACAACAACAACAACACACACTTGATGCAGCAGCTTTGAGAAGGAAATTATACTGGTTGTAATAATACTATTCAGCCGCTGACACTCGGAAACTCCGTATCCCTCTTACTTAGGCCCCTGGCTCCACGTGGAGCATAGGCCATCGACAACCCTTCGCCATCGCACTCTGTTCTGGGCTATTCTTGCCACTCCAGTCCAGTTGGTCCCGTGCTTATATAACTCTGCCTCAGTGTCCCGCCTCCAGCTGTTGCGAGGCCGGCCTCTCTTCCTTTTCCCCTGTGGGTTCCATGTCAGGGCTTGGCGTGTGGTGCTGGATGCTGGCTTCCTGAGGGTGTGTCCAATCCAGCCCCACTTCCTCCGCAGGATCTGCTTGGCCGCTGGTTCCTGCCCTGCTCGCTCCCACAGCTCTTCGTTCCGGATCTTCTCTGGCCATCGGATGTTGAAGATGCGCCTCAGACAGGTGTTGAAAAATGTCTGGATCTTCTGCTGCATCGTCTTCGTTGTCCTCCATGTTTCGCATCCGTAGAGCAGAACTGACTTCACGTTGGAGTTGAAGATGCGAAGTTTGGTTCTTATGCTGACAACTTTGGATGCCCAGATGTTCTTCAGCATGACCATTGCTGCTCTTGCCTTGCCGATTCTGGCTGTGACGTCTCGGTCTGTGCCTCCCTGTCCATCAACCACACTCCCCAGGTAGACAAAGGACTCTACCTCCCTGATGGACTCTCCACCGACTGTGACTGGTGTGTTGGCAGTGGTGTTGATCTTCATCAGCTCGGTTTTCCTCCTGTTGATCTTGAGCCCTGTTCCGGCTGATGTGGCTTCCAGGCATGTAGTCTTGTCCTGCATCTGGCTGTGGCTGTGAGACAGGAGCGCCAGGTCATCCGCAAAGTCGAGGTCATCCAGCTGCGTCCAGAGTGTCCACTGTATCCCGTTTTTCCTGCCTGTTGTGGTGGTCTTCATGATCCAGTCGATGACCAGGAGGAAGAGGAACGGGGACAACAGGCATCCCTGGCGGACTCCGGTCTTCACCTCGAAGCTTTCTGACAACTGGCCGGCATGGGCAATCCTGCAGCTCATGTCTTTGTAGGTGCACTGGATCAGGGAGATGATCTTCCCGGGAACTCCATAGTGCCTTAGCAGCTTCCACAGCGCCTCTCTGTCTACACTGTCGAAGGCCTTCTCATAGTCTATGAAGTTGATGTAGAGGGGGGAGTTCCACTCCAGTGACTGCTCAACGATAATGCGTAGGCTGGCGATCTGGTCAGCGCAGGACCTGTTCCTGCGAAAGCCCGCCTGCTGGTCTCGGAGCATAGGGTCGACTGCCTCCCTCATCCTCTCCAGTAGAATTCTGTTGAGAACCTTGCCTGGCACTGACAGGAGCATGATCCCTCGGTAGTTGCTGCAGTCCCTGAGGTCCCCTTTCTTTGGCAGCTTGATGACGATCCCTTCTTTCCACTGGGCTGGCACCTCTTCCTTCTCCCAGATCTTGCTGAATAGGCTGTGCAGCATGTTGACGGCTGTCTCTGTGTCTGCTTTGATGGCTTCTGCTGGTATCTCGTCCGGCCCTGCAGCTTTCCCATATCTCAGTGTCATGATGGCTTTCCTGATCTCCGCCTTAGAGGGCTTGTCGCAGTTGATGGGTAGTTCTGTCTCAGCTGGCGGGATGTCTGGTGGTGTTTCAGGGATGGGGCGATTTAACAGCTCCCTGAAGTGTTCTGCCCATCGCTTCAGCTGTTCCTCAGTTGTTGTCAGTGGGTGCCCGTTCTTGTCCTTCACTGGTTTGTCTGTCTGCTGAAATTTGCCCGCGAGCTTCTTGGTCACCTGGTACAGGTCTTTTAGGTTCCCTTGTCCAGCTGCTTCCTCTGCTTGATTGGCCAGGTCGTCGATGTAGTCCCTCTTGTCCTTTCTGGTGCTCCTCTTCACTTCTCTGTCAGCTGCTGTGTATTCCTCTTGTGCCTTTGCCTTAGCTCTTCTTGTTCGGCTCGTGTTCAGTGCAGTTTTCTTCTTTTTCCTAACTTCCAGCTTCTGGATGGTATCAGCAGAGATCCATTCCTTGTGTTGGGTCTTTCTCTTGCCAAGGACCTCTTCGCATGTGTCGTGCCAGAGTTTCTTGCTGTGTTCCCACTGTGTCTCGATATCCATTCCACTGTCTTCTATCAGGTCTTGCAGTGGCTGGAACCTGTTGGAAAGGCTGATCCGGAATGCTGCTTGTGTCTCTGTGTTCCTGAGTAGGCCAACGTTGTACCTGGTCCGTGTGTTGTTGGCGTTGGTGTGTCTCTTAAGCCGAAGTCTCAGTGTTGTTGCAAGAAGGTGGTGGTCTGATGATACATCGGCACCCCTCATCACGCGCACATCTCGCCACGATCTCCTGAACTTCCGGCTGATGCAGATGTGATCAATCTGGTTCTCCGTGACATGGTCCGGCGATCTCCATGTGGCCTTGTGGATGCGCTTGTGTGGGAAGATGCTGCCTCCTATCACTAACTGGTTCAGGGCACAAAAGTCTGCAAAGCGCTCGCCATTTTCGTTCATCTGTCCCAGTCCGTGTGTTCCCATGGTGTTCTCATAGCCTGTGTTGTCTGATGCAATCTTGCCGTTGAAGTCTCCCATAAGTATGGTCATGTCCTTGGCTCCTCCTCTATCTATCACTGTCTGCAGTTGTTGGTAGAAGTCATCTTTTTTCTCCTCTTCCGCATCATTCGTGGGAGCGTAGCACTGGATGATGTTTAGCTTGATGTCTTTCTTCTTGGTGATGAATTTGGCTGTGATGATGCGTGAGTTGACAGGTTCCCAGCCGATGAGTGCCCGCTGTGCCTCCGGTGCCAGCATCAGGGCCACGCCCTCAGTGTGGGGGGCTCCATCCTCTGTGTGTCCCGAGTACAGCAATTGCTCTCCCGATGAAAATCTCAGCTGTCCTGTCTGTAGCCACCTTGTCTCACTCAGTCCCAGTACTCCTATCTTGTAGTTCTTCATCTCTCTTGCTACTTGTATGGTCCTTCCTACTTCATACATAGTCCTGATGTTCCATGTGGCTACTCTCGTCGTTGTCCTGGGTGTTAGAAGGGGGGTCGGCCTTGCAGCCTCCTTTCGGCTTTCACTGCAATGCGTCATAGGTCTCCGGGATGGAGACCCTTCCTTGCCCAGGTGAATGTTTTGGTTTGTTGCTGTCGATGCTTCTGTAACATTATGTTTTTTTACAGGTAGGGCTGTTAACCCTACGCAAACCCGTTTAGCCTCTTGGAGAGGTGGTCCACATTCGTCTGACCTCTACCCTTCGACCTGTCCAGCTTGGGTGACCCTGCCAGGAGCACGTACTCCCGCTGGCGTAGCTCTCTGGGTCATTGAGGTACACAAGCCACTACCCCACGACAAGGGTTGGACCATGTAGGGGTCCGTATCCCTCAGGTCAGAACAAAGACCTTTGGTCAGCGTAGTTTTTCATACCAGGGCCCGACTTGCTGGAATCATCTCCCAGCATCAGTCAGATACGCAGACTAAAACCATCCTTCAAACAAAATCTGAAAACCCACCTCTTTACTGTCCCCAACCAATGGCTATTGCCACATAATGATCTTGCTGGTCGTGTGTGTGTGTGTGTGTGTGTGTGTGTGTGTGTGTGTGCCGGGGCAGCGGAGGCCGTGTATGATGCTGAACATTATGTGTTTGTAGTTAAATGTATGTGTGGAGGAATGTTGCGTGTGTTTCTGTGTGAGTGAGGGCGTGTCGACTGTAAGGCGCCCTGAACTCCAGGGGGAGGGAGGGCGTCCCTTAAATGCCCATTATTATTATTATTATTATTATTAGGAAATAAATTATGTCCTTCCGCCCGTAGAACCTCTAAAGAAGTAAAGCGAAACGAAGACATTCACTGGCGTCCCTATTTTCCCCCTCTTTCTTTTTGGGGTTCAGCTGTTTTTGTTGTTTTTTAACCGCCACAGCCGCTAGGTCGGCGACTAATTGCTGCAAAATGCGGAAAACTTGTCGCCTTTCTTACGTTCTTCAAACTCGCCGATCGATCTTCTGCCAGCGCTCTCAAACAACAACGGCAGGTTGTCGTCCACAGCATGTTACACGTCTTTTGATTGGTCTAGACTTGTCGTCCGCGTTGAGTCAAGGATAGCGCTCGTGACGCCTGTGTTCCCACGATGATTGTTCTCGCGCAAAGCCGTATGTGAAGTATGAGCACCGGCCCCCGTAGTGTAGTGGTTAGCACTTCGGACTATGGACCGGGAGACCCGGGTTCGAATCCCAGCCGAGGCAAGCGGGATTTTTCCTACCTAGGTCGGCTCCTACCCAGAGCGGGTGTGCTATGGGCCCGATGGGGAGGCTGTTGCCACACAGCCGAGTTTCACCCACTTCACGGGTGCGACTTTGGGGGTGCTTCCCTTAGTATGACACGTCTTATGATGTGGATGATTACACGGCCGGCACCGCAGGTTCCGTAGTTCCCGGGCCTGGTTAATGCCGGGATATTTATGACAGGAAGCGTGGAATGCGGCCCTGTCCCGCAGTCCCAAACCACATGGACCTCCATAGCATCATCTTACCATCATCCTCATCTCCATCATCATGCATGATAAAAATTGTCCCAGCTTCCGAGTCCTCCGTGGATTCCACCCATGACCTGGGAGGAACACCACTGGAGCTGGCAAAGAGCTGGGGCAGCAAAAAAAAAAAAGAAAAAAAAAAGTATGAGCATGTAAACGTCTTTGCAGGCGCAAGGACACAGATTCACCGTGGGGTCATGTTTGGTGTTTATTTGAGGTACCCTGTTTGGCGAGTGTGCTAATCTGTAGCGATTTTTGTTGTCACGAAAAAGCGTGATTTTCGTGATTTTTGTGTTATGTAGGTAAAGATGCATACCAGGCGGTCACAAAAAGAGGCAAGCTGCCAGTGAAGCAGGGACTTTTTGCACAGAGGTCGGACACAAGTGAGGCAAGCGGGTTTGTGTGAACTGGCTCTCTGGCCTAAACAGAAGGTAGAAGTGAGACCTGAGCGGATAGGAACATTCAATTTTTAAACCCCTGTCAGGTGCGTGCCTTTGAAAGGTCTGTTCATGTTAGTAATTGTTGCCAGATTAAAGCATTTTTAGGGGTGACTATGCTGCCTGAGGCCCTGTGTATTTGTGTCCTTCGACCTGCATTGTAGTAACGCGTTAGTCAAAGCCATATGTGAAATATGAACATGCATATGTCTTTGCATTGTAGTAACGCGGGAGTGGGTGGGTGTTTGGGGGTTTAACGTCCTTTTCCACCACATAGGGTGATATCAAAGACGGGGCAACGATGAAAAAGCCAGCACAAATATTTGGCCCCAGCCGGGATCGAACTCACGACCCGAGCATTAGAAGTCCAACGCTCTGCCGTTCGACCACCCCGGCTCCCCTTGTAGAAACGCGTTAGTAAACGCCATATGTGAAATATGAACATGCATATGTCTTTGCATTGTAGTAACGCGTCAGCCGAAGCCGTTTTGTGGTTGCTAAATGGCCCCTTTCTCAGTATGCTGGCTTTTCTTTTTTTTTGACGCAGATGTAGAACTTTCACGTATGCAAATGTAGCAGCGGCAAGTTTGAAAAGTGTTCTTTGAATCAACAACATTAACCGTTGTAAAATAAAGATCATTGTCATCTCTCTCTCTCTCTCTCTCTCTCTCTCTCTCTGGTGCCGCGTAATTGCCTCATATACTTTACAGTTCACATAAAGTTTAACGACACAGGTTCGTAATCATTGCGAAATACTATTCTCTAGAACAGTTTAACACTCTTTTAACGGCCGTGCTGATATTCACACTCTTGCCATCATATCTCAATAACCTCGCCGCCATCCACTGTGACAAACGGGTCATATTCTCCCCCTCTAAAGCAGTCTGCAGCTCAGTTGTCGCTCTTTGTATTAGCACTCTTCCCGGGCTTATCACGGATTGAAAAGAAATATTTCATTTGACATTTCCGTCTGTGAGAGATCCATAAATCATACGGGCACTGCGCGGGCAGCGTCGTTCACAATACCAATCGAATGTTAGGTTTCAATTGCATACGATCGTTGTTTCCATCCGGGGGAGCGGGTGGGGGGGGGGGAGAGAGAGAGAGAGAGAGAGAGAGAGAGAGAGAGAGAGAGAGAGATCTAAAACCGTTTATGTCATGGTACACTATAATGTTATTTCATGGTACACTATAGTGGCTTGTAGGCATAATCTGCCTATGTTACAAGCCGTCTTGCTTATCTCAGTTAAACCTCTCAAAAACTAATAGAAATAGAAAAGAAACTAATAATACAGCTAACACAGAGAGAAATTGAAATTGAAATTGAAATAACTTTATTTGAAAACGGTGGAAGTTTTGGTCTTGCAACCAATTTTCAAACTTGCCGTTTTTAAGAACAAACAGCTAAACAAAAAAAGCCAAATGATCGAACATACGTTAACCTGGAACAAGAAACTTCAAACACACACACACACACACACACACACACACACACACACACACACACACACACACACACACACACACACACACACAATATTATCGCATGTATGAACTAGTATGTCCATATGTATGTGAACGTGTGGTACCTATTTTTATGATTGTTTGTTATTTGTTGGCTAATGGATATTTGAAGAGGCTGCTTTTAAACGATGAGGCTGACCGACTGTGCCTAACAGGAGAGAGAGAGAGAGAGGAGTCGGACGAGAAATCCAGTCAAAATCGAAAGGCTGTGTTATGGAACAGCTGTATCTGTACGACCAACTAACGTGCCAGCGGAGTGGCCGTTTCAGTTCCCTGGATTGCTAAGATGTTTTGCACCTCCGCAATCAACTTGATCTATTATTCTACGACTGTACTCACGGGTTGAAGTCAAAACTGGACGCGAGTGTTTCCAGTGCTATTCCGATTCAAACGTAGCACAGAGTGTGTCTAAACACCAATTGCGGAAGGTGTGAGAGCAGTCATCGCCGAAACGTTTGAAGTGGAGTAGCACCGGAAACACACTTGTCCATTTTTGACTACACCCCGTGCTACTGGTGTGTCGCCTATTTGTGCGACGTGAGATTTTTTGTTGTTGCCTGTCATGGAAACAGCGATAAGTCAATCAGGTGTTGTTCGTTTTTGAAAAGAGTTAGCAAACGGGCTTACAGGATTTGCCGTCCTCTGGAAACGCAGTCACGGCTGAGTGACCTCAGACTGAAGCGCCATGGGGACGTGTGAAAAGGGGTTTATGAACAGAGAAAAGTGACTGCATGTACGCATGCTATAGAAAAGACCATGGGAAGAAATTGTAACAGAGGAGAAAATAACAGCGCGCGGTGTGTTTCATGTGATCGTTTTGACTAGGGCGAGTGTTTGGGGGGTTTAACGTCCTTTTCCACCACATACGGGTGATATCAAAGACGGGGCAACGATGAAAAAGCCAGCACAAATATTTGGCCCCAGTCAGGATTGGAACTCACCACCCGAGCATTACAAGTCCAACGCTCTACCATTCGGCCACCCCGGCTCCCTGGACTTCACTTGGAAATAAGTTTGTGGCGATGCTAGGTGGGTGGATGGGTTTGGGGCTTGCGGGGCTTGCTTACCGTCCTTTTCCACCACACATTGGGGCAATACGATGCAACGGGGGAAAAAAGAAGATAAAAAAGAAGAAGAAGAAGAAGAAAAGACAAGAAAACAAACAAAGAGCACAATTGTTTGGCTCCCAGCCGGAAATCCGAACTCATGGCCTGAGCGTTGAAAGTGGGTGGGTTTGGGGCGTGCACGCTGAAGCTTCTTTTTCACTTCACGATGGAGCAATATGGGGGAAACGAAAATGACAAAACAAAACACCCCCAACACCTCCCCTCAAACCCCCCCCCCCCAAAAAAAAAAACAAAACAAAAACCAACAACAAACAAACAAACAAAAAAAAAAAACCAACCAAACAAACAAAAAACAACAACAAACAAGCAAACAAACAACAACAAAACAACAACAAAACCCCCCCAAAATTAAAAAGCAACAACAAACAAACTAAAAACAGCAACGACAACAAAACCAAAGAAAGCAAACTAACAACGACAACAACAACAAAAACAAAACAAACAAAACAACAACAATAACAACAAAAACTGTACAATGTGTTTGGCTCCCATCCGGGATTCGAACTCACGACTCGAGCATTGAAAGTCGAACGCCCTCTCAGCTCGGTTGTCCCGTCTCCCTGCAAAACTCTACATGCACATGAAAAATGTATTCTGTCTCTTGGTGCTGACGTATTCTATGGTCTCCTGGTGGTGGTAGTGGTAGTGTGTGTGCGTGCGCGCGCGCGCGCGCGCGTGTGTGTGTGTGTGTGTGTGTGTGTGTGTGTGTGTGTGTGTGTGTGTGTGTGTGTGTGTGCTTAGAGGGGAGCCGGGGTGGTCGAATGGTAGAGAGTTGGACTTCTAATGCTCGGGTCGTGAGTTCGATCCTGGCTGGGGCCAAATATTTGTGCTGGCTTTTTCATCGTTGCCCCGTCTTTGGTATCACCCTATGTGGTGGAAAAGGACGTTAAACCCCCCAAAACCCTGCTTTGAGACACACACCGCTGACACACGCATCCCCTTTTACATCCGTAACACAGGCTCAAACACTAAAAATAAGTCTACAAAAATGTGTGTATATGACAGCGATACGCCCTGAACGTGTCACGTGTATCCCACGCACGTACTGAGTATAGACAGTGTAACACTACACGAACTCAGCCAATGAACTGCCTTCGCCCTGAAAAAAGTCGTACATATATATAGATATACAATGTATATATAAGACCGCTCCACCTCCGTATCTGTGACGTGGGCGGTAACGGAGAAAGGCACGCTGGTTAGGGTCATGACGACAGACCTAAAAAAGATAGACCCCCTGCGGTGCTGGAAGTGTGACGCCGCCGCGCGCCATGTTGCGAGTTCCTGGAAGTGCCAGACGCTATCAGCTGTTTATATAGCGCGCATAGCATTGGTCAGACGCTATCAGCTGTTTACATAGCGCGCATAGCATTGGTCCGCTTTATCTTTCTAAACAACTTTGTATTTCGAACGAGGCGTCCTGTACACAGAGCATCTGAGTTCTGGTATTCACAAGATGGCCGCGATAGCGACACTCGCAAGCAGCGACCTATCTTTTTTTTAGGTCTGTGGTCATGACACACGGGAGACATTTTGGTTCGAATAAACCCTGTATGCACAACATGCCTTTTGCGCGTTCAACAGTCAGACTATATATGGGAATATGCCGAATGCAAGGGACACTGTGCCGGGAAATGTCAGGCGTAAGGCAACCCTGTTCCGGGTCCGTCGATAACTCAAAACAGCCCCTGCGATGACGGCCAAGTCGGGCTAACCGAGTCCGAGCCGAGCTAAGTGATACCCAAGGAGGAAAAAAACAAAAATACTCGGTGACAAGGAAAGTGGACAGCTGCGAACAACTTTGAGGTCCCCGTGTTATTTCACAGTGTGCACAGAAGCGGTGAAAACTGTCGCATTCACCAGCACAGTACATTCTCAGCCTGTTTCGAGAGTATCGCTTGCATGGAGGCGGTCGGTGGTCTAGTGGTTAAGAGACTTGTCACCAATGCGAGTGGTCAGGGGTTCGAGTCCCACCCGGGGCAAAGAATTTTTTTTTCTCGTATGTGGCCGATCGTCGGGGTACTCCGGCTTCCTCCCCCTCTGCTTTGGAATTGTCCAGCCCACCACATTTGAAAAATAAATGCAATTCTAAATTCCGAAATTTTAAATAGCTGAGCTGACCCTTCGCACCACGTGATTGTAATGTGTTTATGTCTGGGAGAATGTGTGATTAACGTGAGCGTGCGTGTTGGGTTCAGTTCGCGGCGCTTTGGCGCTTTGAGCCGATTCATGAAATTGGGTAAAGCGCCTATACAATTATTATTATTATTATGAGTTGTCTCCCTTGCCGCAACAAGCACGATTTTTTTTTCGTGGCAGAGCACAAAGCTGTTTTTTCCTTCTTAGATATCACTTAGCTCGGCTCGGTCTCGGTTAGCCCGACTTGGCTGTCATCGTAGGGGCCTAGAGTTACCGACGGACCCGGAACAGGGTTGGGCGTAAGACCACAAATTGACCGTGGGGTATTGTTTGGTGTTTGTTTCAGGCACCCTGTTTGGCGAGTGCGCTAGTTTGTAGTGATTTTTTCTTGACACGACAAAGCGTGATTTTCGTGATTTTTTGTGTTATGTAGGTCAAGGTGCATGCCAGGCGGCCGCAACAAGAGGCAAGCTGCCAGTGAAGCTGGGACTTTTTGCACAGAGGTCGTCGTGCACAAGTGACGCAAGCGGATTTGTGTGAATTGGCTCTCTGGCCTAAAGAGAAAGTAGACGTGCATTACTCCAGTGAGGACAGAGCGGAAAGGAGACATACAATTTTTGAATGCGTGCCCTTGAATGGTCTGTGCATTGAAATTTTTGTTTCTAGATTGAAGCATTTTGGGGGGCGACTATGATGCCTGAGGCTGATAGGGAATGTATAGGCATTTTGAGACCTTGTGCAACTGTGTCGTTTGGCCTCGTGTAGGCCTTTTTTAGGGTTGAATTTCGTCACGGTTCACTAGTTACCCCGACGGTGGAGGTGTAACATTGATAGATAGATGGAAACACAAATGGAATTTGGTTGGGTGTCTGAACCACCTAAACCTTTCCTTTTGACAATGTTCAAGGAGAGTGTATTGTTGTCAGGAAATCGGTTAAAAAAACAAAACAACAAAACAAAAAACCTACAGCTTTTGGCAAACGTACTTTTGCAGGTCATCATGGTACACTTCTTGGCTTCCAGATGTTGTGGTAAGAAAAGAACAACCCGCTAAATGTCTCTTAATATCCCTTTTTTGGCATGGAGCAAACACGATCTTTATCCATGCACCCTAATTTTGTCAACACTGTAGAGAGAGAGAGAGAGAGTAGACGTGGGTCGGACATCACCCGGGCACACACGGGGATCATTTCCGATCTCATCACAACCGTAACACGCACGTGCATCCTGTCCGCTGTAGGTGAGAAACGTCTCCGACTTGACATCCGAGACCGCCGCTTTTCTCTCCTGCGTCGACAGCTTATAGATGAGCGAAGATGGGAGTGTTTGTGCCTCTCGAAGCAATTTACCTGTGACTTTTCTCACGTACCTCTGGAGCCGTGCCCCGAAGGTGTCATTTTGCGAGTATCGGTTGTTGCCAGTAGAAAGTTCCAAATTACTTTTGAAAGTGGCTGTGCGCGCATTCTGGAGCCGCTGTACCTTTGTGCACAGGTAATCGCGGGGGATAGAATCGGATCTGATCATCGTGAGCATGCCGCCTGTAGAGGATGGTCACTCGGCTCTCAACAGAGAGTGGATTAATAACAGTAATAATGCGGTTCATTGCCCTCGTCTGTTTGATTTTTCTCATCTTCCTGTTCATGATTCCCCCCCCCCCGCCCCCTACGTAGGCTTACGTGGTGGAAAAGGCCGTTAAACTCCCGAACACCCGCCCACCCACACTACGAATGCCGGCACACGTGCAGCCAAGATTTACTTAGTGTCGCGACGAAGATCTACAAGATTTACGTAGATACATCCACATGATTTACTCGGCCACTCTCCATCTCCCCCCCAACCCCTATCCCCCCACCTCCCCCAACACACACATACACACACCCTCCGTCATCCACCCAATGCGTAGGGTTGTTCATCTAGTGTCGCGGTGAAGATCTACATCTACAACGCTATTAATTTAATTGCAATACGAGCTGACTGAGGGGGCCAGCAGATTAAATTGCTTCAATTCCACGGGTACCCATGCGGGAATAACCAGCTACCGTCGTCTGGAAAAGAGGCGTAAGCGCCACTGATTTGACAGGCATTTGGGCTCTTTTTCCAAGATGACGATAAAACTATAGCCCGTGATTATTATGGACGTGACGCACTAGTGAATCCGCACGTAAGTATTATAATAATAATGATAAATTGCTTTTATATAGCGCAGTATCCCAGCAGATGCTGGCTCAGAGCGCTCTACAATTACACACACACAGAGGAAAAGACACACACACACACACACACACACACACACACACACACACACACACACACACACACACACACACACACACATCACTTTCATAAAATACAGCTGGGATCACGGTAAAATGAGCTGGGGGGGGGGGGGTAGTATTTACAGATGGATAGAGTTGTGCAGACAACAAAGACCATTTCGCAGCAGCAAATTCACTAAGGGGGAGAGAAGGCAGACTGGAAGAAGTGGGTTTTCAGTTTGATGATGATCAGTTCGGCGTGCAGGTGGTTTTGCGCCGCTACCGCTCCGCAAACAGCGCTATTCGTGGTGCGTCAGTACAACAGCAGACTTTACTTGCGAAGAGGGGAGCCGGGGTGGTCGAATGGTAGAGCGTTGAACTTCTAATGCTCGGGTCGTGAGTTCGATCCCGGCTGGGGCCAAATATTTGTGCTGGCTTTTTCATCGTTGCCCCGTCTGTGATATCACTGTGGTGGAAAAAGACGTTAAACCCCCAAACACCCACCCACCCACTTGCGAAGAATGATCGTCCGTTCAATCCATCGCGCCTCCTACTCTTTTACTGGCCAGTGAGCTTATTGAAAGTTCAGTTTGTTTGGGCTTCGCCGTTTTTAGACTGTTTCAGAATGTCATCTTTGAAGCCGTTGCATTGTTGTACGTGTGTCCCTAGAAAAGGAAACGGTAACGACTGCGAAGTGGTTACAAGTTAAGCAAATAACGCGACATAAAAGGGATAGAAACCACTTAACTTTCACAAAGGACGGCACGGGTCAACGTTTCGGCTTTCGCCTTCCTCAGGACACAAATGGGACATAACTTCAACAAACAAAAGGTAACTCTGCAGACTTACTGACATACACGGCGCGGGAAAAAAATGAAATGAAACGGTGGGCGAGAAATGGACCAGAAAACAATAGTAAAAATATCACAGCTGTTTTTTTTCTGGTTATTTTCTCGCCCAAACTGCAGAGTTACCCTTTGTTTGTTGAAGTTATGTCCCATTATTTTGTTTGTGTCCTGAGGAAGGCGAAAGCCGAAACGTTGTCCCGTGCCGTCCTTTGTGAAAGTTAAGTGGTTTTTGTCGCGTTTATTTGCGTGTGTCCCTAGTTTGTCTTATTCAGGTTGTTGTGTCCTTTCTGGACATCATTGCTGTCTTCACAAACAATCCGTCGAACGAGGACAACATAAACTGAGGGAGTAGATCGTGATATGGTGGTCTCAAGTGGTTTTTTTTTTTTTTTTAAAGTGGGAAATCGAAAAGGGTTCTCTTTCTTTCATGTACCGTAGATCTCGAGACTATGCGCAGACCGATATTTCCAACCGCAGCGAAATTCAAAAGCGCCTACAATACACTCAGTGGTGTGATAAATATTGATGTGTAACGTCTGCTGCCTGACAGGAAGTTCATCTGAAAGAATGAGGCTCGCAAGTTGGCTGCCGGCGGGCGATCCCCTCCTCCCATAGTCAGTCAGTCGCAGTGGAAGAGGTGAGTTTTGAGGGCTCTTCTGAAACACTGGATGTCCACCACCCCCACGCCAAACACCTCCAGCCCATCAGTATATCGATGAGAAAAAGAGTGGTTGTTGTTGTTGTTGTTGTTGTTGTGTGTGTGTGTGTGTGTGTGTGTGTGTGTGTGTGTGTGTGTGTGTGTGTGTGTGTGTGCGCGCGTGACCACGACTACGGACTTGATAAGTTATGTGGGCAGGACCGATAGGCCGTTGAACTCTGCTTGTTGATTAACTGTCGGACACACTCATCGCATTATGTTTCCGGACTGAGGGGACACTTTGATTTGGCGTCTTCACTTCCAGCAAATGGAATTGATCCATGATATCTTGATAGACGCAATCACATGGCTTGCGTGGTCGGATCGCGAAGCAGCGGATTATGTGGACTTTTGCTCTTGTTGTTGTCTTGGGTAAAGAACCGACACGTTCTTACACGACCTTAGCCAGAAATGTGCAGAGTTGGTGGCGTTTATAAATTTTGGTTCCTGCAAACAACGGATGTTGACGAATGTTACTTTCAGTGATATCTGTCTGTCTCTCGACACTTCTACCAGAACACAGGGTCTGGGCTTTTCTTTCACTCGGCGCTTCCTTTCAGTGTCACTGTTCACACTCTTGTTGTGAGCCAACTGGCCTAAAAGCAATGAAACCTTTGAGTATTGAGTCCTTTCTCTTTAGAGTATCTGCAGTATATTGTTGTGTATGGCTGCTTTTGTACCTATACTGCCATATACGTAGTCTTTTGACCAGAGTGTGTGGCATGTGCTTGACAATGCTTGGGCTTTATTTTTGCACTAAATGTATTTTTAAATGAGAGGAATGACTTGTAAAATTCTACTTGTAGTTTTAATGAAAGAAAAATGTATTATCTGATTTAATCTGGTCTGGTCTTCTTTGGTCTGGTCTGGCCTTGTCTGCATGGTCTTGTCTGGTCTTATCTTGTCTGTCTGGTCTGGTTTGGTCTGGTCACGTTCTTGCCTTGTCTTGTCTTGTCTTGGCTTGGCGTAGTTTGGCTAGGCTTGTCATGGGCTGCCTTGTCTTGCATTGCCTTGTCATGTTCGATTTCCATTTGATATACTGGTCGCCACCCAGCAGATTATATTGAAAGGTCTACGCCGCTATAGTCTCTGACCCGAGGCTGTGGCGCTTGTTTCTGACTCAGCGTTGAGCAACAGTGCCAGTGATTGTATACAACCATTCCTCGTCTGATGGGACAAACCCACAAAACATCTCAATCGTCTCAGACCCTCAGAAGCCAGGGCAGAACGTCGCCTCTCTCTCTCTCTCTCTCTCTCTCTCTCTCTCTCATCAGGGCCTCCTGGTTTTAAGAGCTGGCGGCGGCGATGATTTTATGACGAATTTAGGAGGGATTTCCTCGAGTCTATTACCACAAGAGACCCAGCATCAACAGTAAAGGGGAGATATGCTGTCCAACGGCAGAGAGAGAGAGAGAGAGAGAGAGAGAGGGAGGGGGGAGGGATGGCAGACGGAGCAGAGTTAGTAGTGTCCGAGTCATGGTAGTAATGGAATGACGAACGTGTCCTGGGGCAGGTGGTGAGGAGCTAATATAATCACAGCAGACGGTGTTGGGCATAGGATCTGGTGAACGCCTTACTCCTGTGTCGGAACTCTCTGTCTCTGTCTCTCTCTCTCTCTCTCTGTCTCTCTCTCTTATTAGTGTTGCAAAGACAGATAGTAAGAGAGACCTGTGCGTTTATTATTTAATCCTTGAAAAATAAAGTTTCAGTCAGTCATTCAGTCAGTCTCAGGGTTTGTTTGTTTGTTTGTTTTGTTTTTTTAAAATTTCTTGTGTAATATCAGCAACGGCAAGGTTGAAAATTGGTCTGACGACCAACACCTTTTTTTACCGTTGTAAAGTAAAGATTCGTTCGTTCGTTCTCTCTCTCTCTCTCTCTCTCTCTCTCTCTCTCTCTCTCTGCCCCCCCCCCCAAGTTATTTTGTTCATTAATTTTAGTCTTTGTAGTTTAGTAGGCCATTTTCTTTGTTAAAATGTTCTCTAAATTCTAGGTTTCATCACCATCATCTCTTTCTCTTTTGATTTTTCTTTCGATTTGCTGTTACAGCATATTAATCATTTGTAGAAATGAATGCTTTCCATGATTTTTATGCTCTAATTTGCTTCTACTCGGCGGCATCAAATAAAGATTTTTTTTTTTTTGGAACCTCAGTTATAGGCCCGCTTCAAGCCACAAAAAAATTAGACGTTTCTTGATTCTGTTTTATTATTTCTTTTTTTTTTTTAACTTGGCTGAGCGTACCGTCTTCATTGATTTCATTTCATTCTACTAGTACATGTATTCCATGACGTTGAAGTTAAAGTTTCATTTTTGCATGCTTTATGAACGATATACAAGAATACATCCGTTTGTGACGGGGGTGTTACCAAGAAATACTTCCTAGGGTGTGTGTATATATATATTGACCCACAGTATATATATATATATATATATATATATATATATATATATATGTATATATATATATATATATATATATATATATATATATATATATATATATATATATATATATATACTATTTAACATGTGTTTGCAGATTTGGGTTGTTGTACAACAGTCCTAACTCTTTCACTGATAGCGGAAGTCATCTTCTGTAAGAGAAAGGAGTGTGCTGTCTTTGTTTTGCGCTGCTTCGCAATTAAAACCCATTCTATTTTACTTTAATTAAAATGTGTGTGTGTGTGTGTGTGTGTGTGTGTGTGTGTGTGTGTGTGTCTGTGTGTGTGTGTGTGTGTGTCTGTGTGTGTGTGTGTGTGTGTGCGCGCGCGCGCTCGCTGTTTTCTGGCGTGTGAGACGAGTGCGAGTGACGGTGAGAGGAACGGGGAAGTGACGCGGGAGGGGGTTGGGGGGGTTGTTGATGGACCAGGATGTTTGTGTGAAATGGTCACTAGGTGACTGTGACATTTACCACAAGCTTATCCCGGATCTGTCCTTGGGATTCCGAGCGTCTCACGCGACAAAAGGGAGCAAATTTCCCCGCACTCAGAGCCTGGCTTAACCTCTCGGGGGGGGGGGGGGGGGGCGCTGGCCAACCGCTTTTCCTCCTAGTGGCCACCAGCGCCTCCCGCCCCCCATCCAAGACGCCCCGGGAAATTCAATTTGCTCAGAAACCGGGCACAGCATGGCTGTCCACACTATCGTCACACTGAACACCGTCAGAGCACCGAGATCGCCGGGGGCCCCAGTGGTCATCCCAGGGTCAAATCAGTTTGTCTGAAGTCTATGCCACTGTATGAGAAACGTCTGTCTCCCTTGAGAATAGGAATTACAGCAATGGACAGGGAAAGAAAACTTTCTGAATGAGGATGAGAGCGGAAATTTGGAAATTTGTGCTCTCGGGGGCGAGAGCGAAGGGGACTGCATGGTCATTTTCTGAGGAAAGAGAGAGAGTTAGACAGAAGTAAGTGAGGGATTCTTACAGGCTTTTATTGTTGTTGTATTATTTTTTTCAGTTAAGTTCAAGATGATAAGTACTGATTCCAGTCCAATCCATTGTCCGCTTATAAAACGCAGAGGTACCAAAGGCTTTAGATCCGTCACGCTATAGATCTAGAGTCTTTGGTACCTCTAGAGTCTAGATATAGAGTCTGTGGATGGACTCCTTGAGCACAGTTCGTGCTCTTTGTCCTAAAAAATCAGCAGAAACAACAGCAGAAAATGGGGAGGAGGAAGGTTTTTTGGTTTTTTTTTTTTTTTTTTTTTTTTGTATGGCACAGTCAGTCATTCGGAGTGGAAGAGATGAGTTTTAGGAATCGTCTGAAATAGGCTTACTGGATGTCGGTTGGTTCTGGCAAAGAGTTCCACAGAGTGGTGGGCAGTATACCTGATTGATCTGGCACCTGAATGTTCTCTGCTGGTGTTGTCGCTGTAGCTGGAGAAGGCAATACTGGACTGAGCAAAGGCACGAAGAGATCTGGACTGTGATGCGCTTCAACACGCTATAACGGCCAAGAATACGCGGTGGCGCACCTGGGGTGGGATGGAAGGGGGATGAGCATAGGTTGTGCGGGTGGGGGTGTCAGAGGGAGTGTGTGTGTGTGTGTGTGTGGGGGGGGGGATATAGTATTGCCAGCAGGACACCACGCCGCAGAAATGATACGAACACCAGTCTGTCCGGCGTCCGCTACAGGGAGGGTTCCGTCATCACTCGTAGTTTACTGACCTCGCTCACGTGTCTCTGCACGATTCAGGGTGCAAAAAGCAGTTCTGATTAGTCTGAGGGGTGCGTTCTTGTCATTGTCTATGGGCGGCAACTCTTCTTCTGATGTGATATGTGATACGATATACATGTGAAATGATATGACATATTGTGATACGTGATATGATGTGATATGATTATTATGTAAGTAACATTATGTTGTGATATGAGGTGATATATACACATTATTATTATTATTATTATTATTATTATTATTACTAGCTCATTGTCAGCCTGTGAGACACTGTCACTGTGAATGTGCCCGAAGCAGTACGATGTCAAACCCTTCGAAAACAGCTCTGAACAACCTCAGTGTGAGCTCAGAAACTGACGTCGGTTTATGGGCCTTTAAGACAGGTCGTAACAGCCGCCCATTGCCGACCGCGACTCCGCCCCGTCGGCTTTTTCCCTGATGAATTTGTCTTCGTGCGCCGAGCCGTTTCACCCCTTCCGTCGGCCATGTTTGCTCCGCAAACATGCGCCCCCTTCTGCCAGAGTTAACACGGGGCGACAACTCTTCTTCTGCTCTAAAATAGCGGGCTGGGTGTGCACAATTAGGCATGACGGAAAAGGTTCAATCCATAAGAAACGCACGATCGTATTTGTCAGGCTCTATTGAGAAAATGGACGGGATAAGAGAAGGTACCGCTTGAGGGAGGGGCGGGAGTGAGGTGGGGATCGGGGGTGGGGGGGGGGGATGAGGAGGAGCGGGAAATTGGACGCCCATTTCTCTGATAAAACGGTCTTCACGTGCGGTTCAGGTTTCAGACGTCACACACAGACACACACACACACACACACACACACACACACACACACACACAGGGACGGACAGACAGACAGACAGACAGACAGACAGACAGACACACACACACACACACAGAGTGACATTGATTCTTTATAAGACAAACTTAGCAGTTTTGACGTAACAATTTTAGGATTTGCCGATGTTACACTACACACAAGAACAGCTACAAACTAACACAAATACAACATTGAGAGAGACTGAGAGAGAGAGAGAGAGAGAGAGAGAGAGGTCATTTGGGTCAGCATTGTCTTGTGCCAGGAGTTCATACTCGACGTATTTTTTCACCACGCATTCGTATGCATTTCAGAAACGCATGTGTGCTTGGGCGGCTGGTAGGTTTGCTGGAACCTTTAACGTCCATACTCCAAGAGTAATTGAGCCCGCCGCAAAATCACGTGTTCTGTCGTGCGCAGCACACAGACCATCTGAGCTTTGCCGGAGTTGGATTTTTGGGGCTGAGTTCTGATCTGGATTACAGACAACCCTGGTGAGAGGGGGAGAGCTGGGCCGAGAGTCAGGAGGGGGGATCTAAGAGAGGGGATGGGGTAACAGGAGAGAGAGAGAGAGAGAGAGAGGACAAATGACAGCTGATAAAATTTTATTTTTCAACGGTAGAAGATATTGGCCATCGGCGAGTTTACAACCTTGTCGATGCTAACCGTGGCTACAGAAACTTAGTAAGAGCGCGCGCGCGCGCGCACACACACACACACACACACACACACACACACACACACACACACACACACACACACACACACACACACACACACACATATCATTACAATCATAATCAAAATTTAATGATACATTTTTGGAAGATGGATGAGAGAGAGAGAGAGAGAGAGAGAGAGAGAGAGAGAGGAGGGTTGGGGTGGGGTGGGGGAGAGGCTACCTAACTGGATAGTCCACCTGAATACTAGTCAATCCCCATAGAACAAGGGAAAGGAAAAATGCTCCCACGTGCCCTATTTGTCATGAGCCCACATTCTGCTCAAGAGCACAAAATATTTAAGGCAGAATCATGACTATAATGGTTCGCTTTCCAAGGATCACATAACCCTTCATCTAAAAGCCTGCTACCATAACACCGTCTATATATGGAGACCAGAATGGACACAAAACTCTGTGTGTGTGTGTGTGTGTGTGTGTGTGTGTGTGTGTGTGTGTGTGTGTGTGTGTGTGTGTGTGTGTGTGTGTGTGTGTGTGTGTGTGTGTGTGTGTGTGTTATTTTGAGGGACATGCGTGGCTCGGTTTCAAAGGAATCCGTTTCTAAAGGTAGGACGCAAAGAGGAGAAAATGATACTTGCAAACTTTAGTTGTGGTTGATGGCGTTGCATAGAAATATTGCCTAATTATACCGTCCACTTTCTCTTTCTTTGTATACTTTGCTCATTGTATTTTTCAAAAGAGCTCTGGTGTGTTTGCAGTTATAACAGGCTGGAAGTGCCCGAAGGGAAACATTCAAGCCGAAAAAGTTTAACATGGTTCGGTTGAAAATAACATTCTGGACAGGGTTCTTAAAGAACCACCTAAGTCTGAACAGGAAAAGGCATGCGGGTGGGAGGGTGTTTGGAAGTTTAACGTCTTTTTTCTCCATGCATGGGTGCTATTCACATGTGATCATAAGGAGCCGCCTAACAGGGCTTCGAATTCCCGTCCAGATCCTAAACATCAAGATCCTAAACCATCCATTTAATCGGCCTTGTGACTCGCCTTAGAAAGTTTGTGCCAAGGCTCCCAGTAGGCCAGACAGAGCCCACATGGCTGACCCGTGTGATCAAACACAGGGCAACGAGAAAAAGGCCAGCACAAATATATGGCCTTAACCGTAACTCACGACCCGAGCATTGAAGGCCCAACGCCCTACCACTGGGCTATCCCGGCTCCCCGTAAAGGCATGCACTTCCACCACCCCACCGTCGTCACCACCACCACCTTAACTTTAGTGCACTGTCCAGACGCTCCCACTCCTTTCTAATTCTGACAATGAGAACTCGTTTACCTGTTCAACTACCATGTCGTCTCTGAACTTTGAAACTTCAGTGACAAGGAACCGGCGACAAAGACAGCCTGAACTGTTCTCCACTCCTACCGTTATCGAGGGCGCGACTCTTCACTGAGTGACAAGGAACCGGCGACAAAGACAGCCTGAACTGTTCTCCACTCCTACCGTTATCGAGGGCGCGACTCTTCACTGAGTGACAAGGAACCGGCGACAAAGACAGCCTGAACTGTTCTCCACTCCTACCGTTATCGAGGGCGCGACTCTTCACTGAGTGACAAGGAACCGGCGACAAAGACAGCCTGAACTGTTCTCCACTCCTACCGTTATCGAGGGCGCGACTCTTCACTGAGTGACAAGGAACCGGCGACAAAGACAGCCTGAACTGTTCTCCACTCCTACCGTTATCGAGGGCGCGACTCTTCACTGAGTGACAAGGAACCGGCGACAAAGACAGCCTGAACTGTTCTCCACTCCTACCGTTATCGAGGGCGCGACTCTTCACTGAGTGACAAGGAACCGGCGACAAAGACATCCTGAACTGTTCCCCACTCCTACCGTTATCGAGGGCGCGACTCTTCACTGAGTGACAAGGAACCGGCGACAAAGACAGCCTGAACTGTTCCCCACTCCTACCGTTATCGAGGGCGCGACTCTTCACTGAGTGACAAGGAACCGGCGACAAAGACAGCCTGAACTGTTCTCCACTCCTACCGTTATCGAGGGCGCGACTCTTCACTGAGTGACAAGGAACCGGCGACAAAGACAGCCTGAACTGTTCTCCACTCCTACCGTTATCGAGGGCGCGACTCTTCACTGAGTGACAAGGAACCGGCGACAAAGACAGCCTGAACTGTTCTCCACTCCTACCGTTATCGAGGGCGCGACTCTTCACTGAGTGACAAGGAACCGGCGACAAAGACAGCCTGAACTGTTCTCCACTCCTACCGTTATCGAGGGCGCGACAGACGCCTGCTGGGGTAGCCGCAGAAGCTGTAATTGCCGAAACCTCAGGTGCACACCAGTCAAGGTCGTTGTGTGCGGGTGCAAGTACAAAGTTCGTCTGTTTGTGGGTGAACTCCGCAAAGTCTTCCTTCGGTTGACCTTTTGGCACTGTTCACGAGGACTGGTAGAATAAAAAGCCAGCAAACAGCCGTAGATTGCCTTTTTAATAAAAACTCTGCGCACACTTTTTAAAAGGGTAGAAAATTCTGTACTATATTCAGCGGCTATGAGTGGCCTGCCTATGCTGCATTTGGAGCTCTACTCATTTCTACGACTGTGTAAAGTGTGCAGGCGTGCGGGCGCAAAACTAAAGTCTCCGTATACAAGCTACAAAGCCTGGTTAGTGGTAATCTTAGAAATGACGTCTTCACATAAAAACACCGGCCGAAAATCGGGGAAGGGGTAGGGTAGAGACGGGTAAATAATAGTAATAATAATGCAAAAATTGTTTTAAAAAAAAGTATTGGGTGGCGCTGCGGAGGGTGGGGGGGGGTGGGGGGGGGGAGCAGCCCGAATTTCCCGAAAGGGACAATAAAGTAGTAAAAAAAAAAAAAAACACATGATAATAATAATAATGGACATTTAAGGGGACGCCCTCCCTCACACAGAAACACATGCAACATTCCTCCACACAAACACACAATGTGCAGCAAAATACACGGCCTCCGCTGCCCGGACACACACACACACACACACACACACACACACACACACACACACACACACACACACACACACACACGACCAGCAATCGGGGAAAGGGTGTGGGGATGGTGGGGCGAGAGGTGAAACGACATTCGTCGCGTTTTTTCTTCTTCCTCCCCCCCCCCCCCCCCCCCAGTTTCCTAGGCGTCTGACAAAAGCAGCAAAGAGACAAATGCAAACTGCCCAGCTTCATGTATTGCTGGCTCTAAGTCTAGCCAAGAGCGTACCGGGAAAGTTAATTAAATGGGAGAGAGATGCCTTTCCTAGATTCGTCTGAGGTATTTCCCTTCCAGTGCGGGAACCCTAAAGGGTTATTTTCTATATCGCACGGATCAGTCCGTTTTTCTTGCGCCAGGCCTATTCCAAGCGTCAGTTGGAAGAAAAACTACTATAGGCGATGTTGTATTTTGGGGGAAAGACGAGACTGCTCCGCGGGCACAGTCGTGTACAATACCAATCGAATGGTAGGTTTTAGTCATTTTAGTCATTACGGCGTTCCGTTAGATATCCGGTGAGAGGACGAGTTAGAGAGAGGGTTGGGGGAGACAAAGCCTCTCAGAGAGAGAGAGAGAGAGAGAGAGAGAAACTGAAATTGAAATTGAAATTGAAATAACTTTATTTGAAAATGGTGGAAGTTTTGGTCTTGTGGCCAGTTTTCAAACTTGCCCACCAACCAACCAACCAACCAACCAACGTTCGAACTTACTTAAAACTGGAACATGAAACTTTTCACACACACACACACACATACACACACACACACACACACACACACACACACACACACACACACAGAGAGACAGACAGACAGACACAGACAGACAGACAGACAGACAGAGACCGGCTGATGATACCAGATGTGTCTGCTTCCCTTTATTAACCCATGTGGGAGTATGAAGAGCGAGCCATCTTATCGCTACAGCGTATAATTATAGTCAGTTTCATCAGCGACTCAGTAATTCGACGCCGCCGTATCGCAAGACATCCGAAAATTACCTTTGTAATTTTGCCTGCTCGGAGCGTGCGGAGTGTTTCGCCCAACACGCGTATAGTGTTCCATGATACCATCCGATCACTCGCGTGAAAGGTTTCTAGTGATTGTTGATTCTGGTATGGACAGTAAGGCTATAGGCGTAATAACTTTCGCGTGGGGTCAAGTTTGGTGTTGATTTGAACGACCACGTCTGGCGAATGTGCCAGTTTGTAATGATGGCTGTTGTCACGAAAAAGCGTGATTTTCGTATTTGTGGGGCAAGGTGCATGCCAGGGGGCTTGCAACAGGGGGAGGCAAACTGCCAGTAAAACTAGGACTTTTTGCGCAGATAGGTGGATTTGAGTGGAGAGGCCTAAACAGAGAGTAGACTCGCATCACTCCAGTGAGCCCTGAGCGGAACGAAGACACTCGAATTATTTTAAACTCCTGTCAGGTGCGTGCCCTTGAATGGTCTGTGCATGGTAATTTTTGTTTCTAGAATGCAGCATTTTTAGTGGTGACTATGATGCCTTAGGCTGATAGGGAATACACTGACAGGCATTTTGAGGCCTTTGTGGCATGAAACCTACAGCAAAATGTTGTTATTGCTATCATTGTAATGTTATGTGGGTGGTATCTTCAGCCCTGGTAAGCTCCCAGCAAAACAACTGTCATTCTCTGGCAACAGCGATTTAAAGTCCTCCTAAAGAGGAATGGGGCCAAATGTTCGTGCTGGCCTTTTTCTCGTTGCCCCGTCTTTAATTGATATCACTCATATAGGGTGGAAATGAAGGACTTTAAACCCTAAAACACTTACCCACCCCTCCATAGCCCGTGTGTGTCTGCCTTTTTCTCGATGCCCCGTCTTTAATAATATAAGGTGGAAATGAAGGACTTTAAACCCTAAAACACTTACCCACCCCTCCAAAGCCCGTGTGTGTCTGCCCATGTGGGCGAAGGACACAAATACACAGGGCCTCAGAATACCTCTATATTCCCTATTAGCTTCAGGCATAATAGTCACCCCTAAAAATGCTTCAGTCTAGAAATAATTACTACCACGAACAGACCATTCAAAGGCACGCACCTGACAGGGTACAAACTGGAACGTCTCCTTTCCGCCCAGGCCTCACTGGAGTAATGCACGTCCACTTTCTCTTTAGGCCAGAGAGACAGTTCACACAAATCCGCTTGCCTCATTTGTGCCCCACCTCTGTGCAAAAAGTCCCAGCTTCACTGGCAGCTTGCCTCTTTTTGCGACCGCCTGCCATGCACCATGACCTACATAACACAAAAATCACGAACATCACGCTTTTTCATGACAACAGAAATCCCTACAGACTAGCACACTTGCCAAACAGGGTACCTCAAATAAACACCAAACATGAACTCACGGTCAATTTGTGTCCTTACGCCTGTGGCGAGGCAAATTGAAACTGGTCACACACGTA
>JACVVK020000083.1:835000-867500 GCA_018292915.2 Batillaria attramentaria
TTACCAGAGCACTGTTGTAGCAGGTGAAAATATGTGCCCAGCAGTTCGATTTCATCGACATCGCTATATTGCACATTCTTTGATGTCTACAGAGGGTTGCAATCTCGGAGCATTTCAAGACCGGAAGTGATGATGCGTAGCCGCAGTGTCTGCTGGGAGAGACAATCTGCTGATTCCTCCCTCCCCGGCCGGAATTGGCCTCTGACACTTCGCCGCACTTTGGGACCCGGACATTTTCCTCGCAAAGGGCGACCATGCGCATGATTGAATTACTTCCCCTTGTCGACGAAGTGGAAAATGCTTTATACTGCCCACTCCACAGCCGTGCTCTTTTGCCCTAGATACTACACTTTAAATGAAGGTCAATTTTGCAACTGATACGTACGAAAACGTGCCTGAAAGGTTTAAAAGCGTATTTTGAAAATAGCATTGTCGATGCACAAGGGATAAAAAACCCCACCGGTTGTCTGTGCAAAGAAATTATTATTTGAATTTAGTGCACATGTGGCATTTGTGCTCCGTGAAAAGTGCCACATGTATCGATTTTTCTTATAGAATTCCTGGAAATGAATTCGCAGACTGATAACTGATTATTTTAAAGTTGTCTTCACACATTTTGGAATGTCATCGTCTCCATTTCTACCCAGGCGGAGATGACACCGCCCACGCCTCCCCCCCCCCCCCCCCCGCTCCAACGCCAACTTTACCCCTCAATCTCCAATCCCACCCCCCCCCCCCCCCCGGGACAAAAATTAAACACAAACAAAAATAACAAAACAAGCAAAAAGCAAAAAACAAAAACAACGATAACAAACACCCCCCCCCCTCCGAAATACCCCCTCAAACAAACAAACAAACAAACAAACAAACAAACAAACAAACAAACAAACAAACAAACAAACAAACCAACCAACCAGACAAAGAATTCAAAAAAGAAACGCAGCACCAACACACACACACACACACACACACACACACACACACACACACACACGCACGCACGCACGCACGCACGCACGCACGCACGCACGCACGCACGCACGCACGCACGCACGCACGCGCACGCACGCACGCACACACACACACACACACACACACACACACACACACACACACGCACACACACACACACACACACACACACACACACACAGACACACACACACACACACACACACACACACACACACACACACACACACACACACACACACACACACACACACACACACACACACACCAGCGTAAAACAAAACAAACACAACACATTTCTTTCTTTTCCAGAAAACATGAAAACCTCGGACATAAAAGAGCTCGTACTGCCGCAAACAACCCAAATCTGCCAGCATTCTGTAATGCATACAGACACACCATAAGAAATTGCTGCTCGGCTCTAGGACGCCCGGGAGCACGAGTGAGGAGACTATTGAATGTAATAATGCTGTGGTAAATCGAATAGAAGACTGGAATAATAGAATCAAAAATACAGAAAAATGCAAAATGTAATAAAAAAAACTCTACCTCGCTACGTGGCTACGACGGAAAGTTACCGTTTTGCTCCAGGGAAATCGCTATACTGTCTGCTACATGTACTTCCATCAAATTTACGTCGACCTGTTTTTTTTGTTTTTTTTTCAGGGGCGGATCTAGAGAGGGAATCATAGAGCTCCCCCCTCCTCGCTACACACACACACACACACACACACACACACACACACACACACACACACACACACACACACACACACACACACACACACACACACACACACACACACACACATTCCTCATATTATATTTTAAGTTTCCTTTATCTAAGAAGATAACGACGATACATAAATAATATCTGGTATAAATGGTAGATGTGTCTTACGTTTTACCATTTACTATTTTACCATTTTTTTTTGTGTGTGTGTGTGTAAATCACCGTTGACAGTTCTGCCTTCAAAAAGACTTTACCAGCCCTGGGTGCGCCTAAAATATTCACAGTGAATGAAACAAAAAAAAACCACTAAAAACTACTTCTAAAAAGAATTGATCTATTTTCCCTGTATCGTACAGTTTTTAAATACATATTATTTTCTAAGCATTTACGTGCTCAAGTTGCATGTTTTGGAAGGTGGGAGTTACCCTTTAAACATAATTATGTGTTCTGATGTTCTGCGCGGCAGTGGAATAATTGCGACGTTATCCATATCAGACGCAGTGTTTGATGTTAGACCTAAAGCATCGTGGTGGGAGGTTTATGACTGTGGTATAAGCAGATTCCCTTTGTCTCAGTTTGTCATAACCTTCGGCTCTACTTTCCATCCTCGCCGTTTTCAGAGGATGTATCGGTTTGCCTTTGTTTCCAGCCTGATCAGTCCAGAAAGGACTTTTTGTGGTTGCCTGTTTTTGCGGTCGATCGGAACTGGCCTACTTACCACATGAAAGGGACTAATGTACGGTCAGTGTCCTAAATGACCGCCAACGTCGCAAGATATTAGTTTTGTTGCTCTGAGCTGTCACTTCGTAGTACGTTTCGGGTTACAGTCGCCATAGTTCGGGTAACCCAGGAGTGATCGGGGAAGTCACATCCTGGGTTAGGGATCCAACCGAACAAACGTTTTGGTGGCTACATCTTTTGCGTGGTGGCTAAGCATAGGAAAACGTCAGGCTTATGTAAGAAAAATGGCAGCGTACCTAAGCTGTGCGTTGATGCTTACTAGCTGAGCTTAAATGAAATGTTAACGGCTTCAACTGGCCGTCAGTGGAAGTTTGAATGGGATCCCCTGTGGCGCACGGTGAACCTCAACTCGAAGTGTTGGCGTTGGACATCTCCACTGAGAGTGAGACACGCACGCACCGTAGCTTGTTAGGGTAAAGAGTATATTTTCAAGAGCGTTATTCAGCGTCCATTGGTTCATATTATTAATAGATACTGGTCCGGCCACCACTGAGATATTAATGTGTTGTATTTTTTTTTTCCTATGGTTGGATCCCTAACCGTCGATTACAGGAGAGGGGCACCATGACTACAATCGCTAACGACTGTCGGCGGTAACTTCATGGAGCTACAGAACTGTCGCACTGGACGGCGCTGGTTGATGACTATTTTCAAAAGATTTGAACATAGAGGATGCAGAAACGCTCTGCATGTATGTATGTATGTATGTATGTATGTATGTATGTATGTATGTATGGATGGATGGATGGATGGATGGATGGATGGATGGATGGATGGATGCATGCATGCATGCATGCATGCATGCATGCATGCATGTATGTATGTATGTATGTATGTATGCATGCATGTATGTATGTATGCACATGTGTGGTACTTTTCATACACACATATAAACCAGTTTTCATATAATAGATTGGTTCGATGATGATAGTTACAAACCGGACTGATGTTGGTCCGTATATTGAAGTTTTTTTTTTGTTTGTTTTTTTTTTTTTAAAGAAAAAAGCTTCGCTTTTTGTAGTGCGCGTAGGCGACAATAAACTTCAGGTCACTGCACCAGTCTAAAAAGTAAAGCAACAACAACAAAAGCACGAACAAACAAACAAACAAACGAACGACAACACTGACAAGAAGTACTATTTTCTTCTGTTGCCACCCCCTGCCCCAACTCCCCCACCTCCCAGCCGGGATGGCCGAATGGTAGAGCGTTGGACTTCTAATGCTCGGGTCATGAGTTCGTATCCCGGCTGGGGCCAAATATTTGTGCTGGCGTTTTCATCGTTCCCCCGTCTTTGATATCACCCGTATGTGGTGGAGAATGACGTTAAACCCCTAAACATCCACCCCCCCACCCCACCCCCCTCTCGCTCCCAACTGCCTCTCCCTCTCTCTCTCTCTAGTCCAAACCAACAATACACTCACGCAGGCCGTGTAGTGAGGCTTGTCTTACTCACTAATGCGTTTCCTTCGTTCATCAGCTTATATAATATAATTTCTCCAACGATCAGCCACACCTCCACCGAGACACGCAGCCCACACCAGTCCATTTATAACAAAGAAAACACGGTACAAGGGAGGTGTTACAATGAGTATCAATGTAATGTCGTTTGGTGCCGCGGCGCTCGCTACACCGACGCCCCTTCTCAAGGCCGGAATGACATTTGTTCAGTGTTGCCCGTACTACTGCAAATACGAATGTCATTTCTGAGATGTGTATTTAGCGTGCGTGTTGTTGTCGCCCTGAGCAACTTTGTTCGGCCTTCGGAATTGAAAAGTCTCGAGAAATGGAGCCGCCCACGGAAGAAAACATTTATTTACGCCCTATCACAGGGTGCATTATTAATAACGCATTGAACTCATGTACTTTTTACTGTGTGTTCGTAATGAGTTCGGGGGATAGGGGGCGTGTGTGTGTGTGTGGGGGGGGGGGGGAGGAACTGCCGATTACATAGAGCTTACATGATTAGTTCGAGTGGTTTACGGCGAAAGACTAACCCCGAGATGGTTCGAGACCTTTTTAGACGTCTGCTTTTGTTTTCAAGGGAAATCACTCCCACGCACAATAATCTCCGAGCCATGCTAAAAATTCACTGTGCCGGTGAATTTGACAGAATTCCTCGCTTCTGTGCACAGTGTGAAATAACACGGGGGCCTTAAAGTTGTTCGCAACTGTCCACTTTCCTTGTCACCGAGTATTTTTGTTTTTTCCTTCTTAGCTATTACTTATCTCGGCTCGGTCTCGGTTAGCCCGACTTGGCCGTGGTTGCGGGGGCCTAGTGTAGCGTCGGCCCCTGGTACGGGGATGTCCCGAGCCTTGTCATAACACATCGGAAGTCTTCATTGTGACGTAGACAGAGCTTCGATCAAGACGTCAGTATTATTCTCTACTTCTTATGCCATATAAACAATCATCTGTCACAGTCACAGACCTAAAAAAGATAGACCCCCTGCGGTGCTGGAAGTGTGACGCCGCCGCGCGCCATGTTGCGAGTACCTGGAAGTGCTAAACGCTATCAGCTGTTTACATAGCGCGCATAGTATTGGCCAGACGCTATCAGCTGTTTACATAGCGCGCATAGCATTGGTCCTCTTTATCTTACGTCACATTTCTGATGACGTCTTTCTAAAGAACTTTGTATTTCGAACGAGGCGTCCTGTACACAGAGCATCTGAGTTCTGGTATTCACAAGATGGCCGCGATAGCGACACTTCCAAGCAGCGGTGGCAGCGTGCGGCGGTGGGTCTCTTTTTTTTTTTTTTTTTTTTTTTTTAGGTCTGTGGTCACAGTATTAACTATAGATCAGTTCTGCCCACGCGTTTCCGGCTTTGGTCAGTTTGTATGAGGTTTTTCAGCCTTTGGTTTTCATTCTTGGGCAGACTTTCTATGCATACATGTGTTGTTATGTAAAATGCGCACAGTATGTATGTATGTACGGAACGCATGTATATGTTCATGTACCATGAAAAACAAGAATTAAAAAAAAAAAAAAAAACCCAAAGAAGAAGACTTTCTATGCTGATCGACCGCTATCTCTGTATGTCTCCGGCGGGAAAAAACAAACAAACAAACAAACAAACAAACAAACAAACAAAAAACTTGCTGTCGAGTATTTAGCTACCGTTTCTTTTTCCCTGACACGTTTTGTCGATCTGTCGCTTTTTAAATGGCAAGCGTTTCATTTTTGTTTGTTTGTTTGTTTGTTTTTTTGCTCTTCGAGTCGGTATTCACATAGTTTTAGTTCCGGCAGAGACATATGTTATAATTATGTTTCTGGTTCCGACTTCTGCACTGAAATCATTTCTGTCAATAGTTTTCTACAATTGTTATTCTCGTTCACGATCACGATCACGATCGCATGATGCAGCTTAATTTAAAATGGCAGAAACTATATGAGTGAGTATTTAATAAAGAAATATCCAGGTTTTAACTGTGAATATCATATATTCTTTGTGCTCAAGTGAGTAAGGTATGGGAGGTAAGTCCTCCCGACTGCGGGAAAGGCGCGCAGCGCTAGCGTCCCCTGGTAACTCGCAGCGCGAGCGTATGAGTCGTAGTTATCGCGCTCTGATGCCTCCTGAATCATTATAACACCTACAGAACTTTGAAAAGAGGTGCGGTGTGTGTTTCTTCACGCACAAATTATGAAGAATATAGATTTTAAAAACACATAATGGCTTTGCCTAAATCACATTATTTTAGCGTCCTTTCTCTCATCTGGTAGCGTGGCCGAGCGGTCTAAGGCGCTGGTTTAAGGCACCAGTCTCTTCGGAGGCGTGGGTTCGAATCCCACCGCTGCCATTTTTTTTTCTCTCTCCCACCTTCTCTGTTTCTTTCGGCGATTTGTAGAGAGACTTATGAACCTTTAAAAAAAACAAAATAAACTTTTTTTTTTTTTGGTCTCTTCAGTTTTTTGTTTTTGTTTTTACCCCTTGTTGGCGTGCCTCGCATGCTTACTGGTAGAGGTAGGTCAGTCATATCATTTGTTATTATTTAATCATAGGTTTCAGTAGAATTGTAACAGCTGGTCAGTCAGCTAGGTCATCTAGTTTACAGAACTGTCGAAGCCAGCCTAGAACACTTCTTTCCGGCTGCCGATTCCGTTGATATTTCTTAGCCGACCGGCTGACGTCACTGTCACTGCAGTCTAAACTATGTCAGCCCACTGGCACAACAAGAGGAAACAAAGCAGTGACAAAAATCGGGTTGACGTTGACGTTGTATTTGTTAATATTTACTTGGTATTGCCTGGTATGATTAGAAAGTGTAAAGACGGTTTCATGGGTATATTATTGCGTATGATTAGAAAGTGTAAAGACGGTTTCATGGGTATATTTCTGTTGTAGTGCTACAAATATTTTGTTGTTGTTGTTTTTGTTACATTTTCTCACGGTCTATGCATTCCACAATTTGTTTTCACAGTTTCACTGTCGAACTTCAGGTTGATTTTATACCCAGGTCCCATGACTTAAGACACACACTTGTACCAATGTGCTGCCATTTGCCTAAAACACAAAAACAAACAAACGGACAAACGAACGAATAAACAAACAACAAAACATAGAAATAAAAACAAACAGCAACAACCACAACCATAACAAAATAATTTTAAAAACACAAAGTTCGACTGCTAAAACAAACAAACGAACAAGCAACCACACAAAACAAACAAACAAACAAAAAATGGCAGCGGTGGAATTCGAACCCACGCCTCCGAAGATACTGGTGCCTAAAACCAGCGCCTTAGACCACTCGGCCACGCTACCTGTTGGGAAGTGCGCACCTTAAAATGTAGTCTTCTCCACCCCCCCCCCCCCCAAAAAAAAAAAAAAAAAAAACACACAAAAAACACGCAACCACAACAACAACAACAACAACAACAACAACAATGATAATAATAATAATAATAAAGAAAACCCCCAAAAGTTCGACTGCTAAATAACATTGTGTACCAGTTTGTTTTTCTTTTACAGTAAGTAAATAGGGCAGGAGAACAAAATTTCTTCTTTTTTTTTAAAAAAATGGACAGCGGTGGGGTTCGAACCCACGCCTCCGAAGAGACTGGCGCCTAAAACCAGCGCCTTAGACCACTCGGCCACGCTACCTGCTGGGAGGAAAGCGCGCCGTAAAACGTAGTCTTCTCCACCCCTCCCCCCAAAACAAAACAAAACAAAACAAAACCCCAAAAAGTTCGACTGCTAAATAATATTGTGTACCAGTTTGTTTTTCTTTTACAGTGTGTGAATAGGGCAGGGGAACAAAATTTGTTTAAAAAAAAAAATGGCAGCGGTGGGATTCGAACCCACGCCTCCGAAGAGACTGGTGCCTAAAACCAGCGCCTTAGACCGCTCGGCCACGCTACCTGCTGGAAGGAGAGCGCACCGTAAAAGGTAGTCTTCCTTCTGCCGTGGGCAAGCCCAGGTTATCCAAAGGTCACAAGCATTCAACATTATCGGAAAATTGAGCGGCGTAACTGCTCTTGATAGAGCTGACTAACTGTAGGCAGTTGTCTCCCTTAAAATCACCGAGAAAGTCCGACAAATGAAAGCGTGCACAAAATAAATAAACGAATGAATAAACAAAACAATAAAATACCCTTGAAATAAAATAAAATTTAAGGATAAACCGGTTAAACACCAAGTCAGTCTTTCCCCTCTCAGAGAATACAGGGAAATAAGGACCCAGGAGAGGTGATGCACACCGACAGAATGGTTGTGAAAGGGAGGTGAAATAAGTGATGGCTATGTACCGCACACCAAACAAACAAACAAACAAACAAACAACCCTTTAAAAAAAAAGGCGACCCACACACGCACTCATTGTCACACGAAAATGAAACTGATTTTATCCGTGAATGTAGGTCAAGTATTCAACGAAAACCAAGTGTTGGTTTACTGACCTAGGCTCAGCTCAAGGGCCGGGGACGCAATGAGAGTAGAAATTATAATATCGTCGTAATATTTTGTACTGTACATAATATTCGTATGTTCAAGTATACCAGGAGACTTTTTAGTGTACGCATGCACGCGGCTGTTCTGCTCTGTGTGTGTGTGTGTGTGTGTGTGTGTGTGTGTGTGTGTGTGTGTGTGTGTGTGTTTTGTTGTTTCCTTGATCTTCCTTTTTTTAAGGGAATCAGCAAGAGGGTCCCAATGAAACCGTTTTGGAAGGTTTGTAGTTGTTTTGTTCTTTGATTCCTTAAAAAAAAATTTTTTTAGTTCCTTCCATCATCATCTTCCCTTTGTTCCAATTTTTATTTCTTATTTTATGTTTAAGGGTTTTTTTTTTGTAAACAAATATTATCAGCTAGATGTACAGATTCTATGCAGAGAATACATTCTTCCTTTTGTTATTTTTCTGTTCATTTGGAAGGTGTTTTTGTGGTTTTTTTTTAACGGAAGTATACTCAGTCTGCCACACTTGAAAACATACTACTTGTAGATAGCAGTTCTTGTGGAACACTGCAACTAAGCCGACAAACGGAGAAAACTTTGAAGTGAAAATCGAAGCGAGTGACCTTTTCAGCGTTTCATTTTCAGATACCGCCGTACCAGCCGCCCAAGCCACAAAACTGGCCGTGATGGTGTGCGCAGGTTGTTTGAACAGGGATTTGAACCTTAGCCTTCCCGGCTTACCGTACAAGCTCGGTGGCGTGAGTTACAAGAATTTTTTCATTCACTGCGTCTGGCCGTCGGGGTGTAAAGCTGTTTGACGGACTCCACTGTCAAAGACCTTTTTTGTTGTTAAAGATCGCAACTAAAGAAAAGAGAAAGAAAAAAAAGTGGAAACATCTTGGTTAACAACAAAGCAAGCGCATGTTTCTGTCTTGCCCTTCATTCCGAGGTAAGCGTATTGTGTAATATTCAAAAATGTCTTACCTAACAACCATGACGTTTTTGACCGACTGAAACAGTTGGATAATTCTGCATTCTAGGTAGCTGTTTGTAACCGCCGCGACGAGTTTGCCGGTTATTTTTTTTTTTCGGTTTTTTTTTTTTTTTTTTTTTTTAACATTATTCACTGACTAACAGGCTGTGAAATGTATGACTCCGAGAGTATGATAATTGGAAGACAATTAGCTTATTCGTGTTCGGGTCAGTCGTGAGTTCGGTTCGCTGTTGGTAGCCAGAATGTGTTAAGGCTTTTCGTCGTTGCCTCGTCAGTCTTACGGTTATACATCTTGGTGGAAAAAATGCACCTATCCCCTTTTCAAACCTCGGCCTCTCCCCACCCCCATCCCACACAATGCCACCTCCCCCCCCTCCCCCAACCCCCACCTTCCCCGCGGCGACGTATCCATTTGCAAAATAGGACGGAATGAATAAACTAAAATACTACTTTTAACATCGACAAGCTTATCTCATATCTAGCAAATTTTGGCATCGACCCGGTCCGTCCTTTCCTCCTATCTCACAATCAGTTCATTATATAGGTCTGCACAATGACGAAGTGGGTACAATTTACGACCAAAGTCAGGATACCAAGGTCTTTGTTACAACTGCGTACACCCAGACGAAGCAACGAGAACAAAGTGGTTGTCGTACGTTTCAGTGGTAAACAAACGCAACAACAAAATTAGCTTTCTCAAAAAAACAAAAACAAAAAAAAGTTAAAAAGAAGAACCTGTCTCAGTCCAGTGGCGAAGGATCTTGAAGAACACACACACACACAAAAACCAACTGTGTAATACAAGCCTGCTAAGATAAAGACGCAAAGCAGAACTACAGCTCTGACATCCGGACATTTGTTGTCGAAGCATACAGCTGTACTGAACGTGGTGCTCAAGCCCTCCCGCCGGTTCTTCCAAGCAGACGATTCGTGACAAACTGTCGTCTGCTCCTCCTTGGCGTTGTATGTCTCAAAGCCGTAGCGGTCAGGATTTGTTTGGGCACGTTCAGTTTTTTGTCCTGCTTTCCAAATCCGCTGTTGGTATGATTTCGCAGTGTCTCCCCCCCCCCCCCACAAACATACCTGAATACATCGAAGTATTAGGGGCACGTTGTCCGTCCACTAGACATGACCTGGTGACCCGGAAGTGACGACTAGCTCAACGGAACTAAGTTTTCGAAGCGGCCTTATCTTTGTGACAACGCGAGGACTTTTCACTACTGGCAGCACTTGCCATGACCCAGTAAGACAATCTCCCTTCCTAGGCCATGATCCCTAAACCAGCACAGTTCCTCTGTGACTTAGCTAGTGTGCAAAATGAACGGGGCTTGGAGAGGGACTGAAACAGATGGCACAATAACCTACGTGACCGTCAGAACTGCTCAGAGTACTCAGTCGCAGCAACGTCCAGGATCTTGGGATTGGAATCGCTGCCATAGACGATAGGTAGTGTGTTTCTTCCACACTATGAACATTTTTCTTTGAATTTTCGTGTTGACGTCACCATGAACATGTAATGAAAAAAAATTACTCTCTCTCTCTCTCTCTCTCTGTTGGTTTTTTTTGTTTGTTTGTTTGTTTGTGTGTTTGTTTGTTTTTTTTTTAAATTTTTATTTACAGTGGTATTAGCTCGTGTAGTGTAGCAACGGCAAGTTTAAAATTGGTATGAATATGCCTGTAACTTCTACCGTTGTAAAATAAAGGTTCTTGTTCTTGTTTCTCTCTCTCTCTCTCTCTCTCTCTCTCTCTCTCTCGTTTTTTTAAAGCATGCATATGCTTTTTGTGGTAAAAACCTTATTTGACAAAAAACACAGGATCCTTGATCAGACTAGCTACTGTGTCTTTTCACCGACTATTTAGTGCATGTTCTCATCGTAAATCTGTATACTTATGTGTCCTATTTATCTTTCTGCATGAACTTGTCGTTTAGCCAGGTGTGATGTGCAAATTATGCCACAAATGGCTATACTGTATTAATGTTTTTAAGGGTTTTTTTATCCAAATCCCCTGGAGGGTCGGAGGGTCGGACAACAAGATTTATATTTCATATTGCCATCGCTGTAATTTAATCCGAAGCTATCAGCGAAACCAGTCTCGCATTCCTTTTATCTTGCATTGTTCTCGTGCCCCAAAACCTTGAAGCCATCGTGTTTTTGCATAGACACGGCTAGCATTGTATTCAGCCTGTTATCTGAACTGAATAGAAATTTGTACACTTAATACAGCGGGTATAGTCACTGGCATTAACCGCTTGGGTGTTGCCGCCGATGTCTCTCTGTTTAGTTACAGTAGAACTTCTGTATGAATGTGCTGTCCTATCAATTGATGACGTCCCTGACGAGCGGTGTCGGCACTTAACTCATTCTGGCCGAGCTACGACTATAGTCGTAACAGTCTGTTTACACGTTATCTCCCTTTTTTAACATGGCTCCTGTCATGTCAGGTTTCCTTGACAACTTGCTGAAGATGATATCAAAGTACAACATCTAAGCAACACTTTCTCTAAATATAAAATCATTTGGACCACATGGAGCAATGTCACCATGGGATCCGGGCAGATGATGCCAGATGTATCTTGTTAGCACCAGGGTACAAAGGGTTAAATGGCTAACAGTCGAGTGGGTGGGTGGGTGTCTGGGAGTTTTACGTCCTTTTCCACCACGAAAGGGTGATATCAAAGATGGGGCAACGAGAAAAAGGCCAGCACAAATATGTGGCCCCAGCCGGGATTCCAACTCACGACCCGAGCATTGGGAGTCCAACGCTAACGGTCGAGAAAAAAAACAAACAAACCGCTTCTACAGTAGTAATGATTTCTGATCAAAGGGGTCCTGCTACTTACCGAAAACACCGGAAATACAAATACCGCAAGAGAAAGACAGATTAAGATTCCTGTTCATAATCTCTGCACGATTTATATTTTCTATTTTTGTCTATTTCTATTTTGTTTCTAATTTGAATTTGTCTTTTGTTTTTGCAATGTAAAACTTGAACCCAAACCAGCACCAACCGCAACCCGAACTCTAACCCTCTGGCATTCTGGGTTCCAACCCCAAACTTCATCAGTAGGCCTACAACTGCTCTCTGGTCTCATTCAGCCTACATTACTAACCCTGAACCCACAGTGGGTTTAGGATTCTAACCGTAAATCGCAATCTATTTGTGCTGATGACCCAAAACCGTGTCTGAGTTTTTTTGTGTTTGGCAGATGCCTTAGATTTTGGACACGGTGCTACCCAAACCCTACTTTCTCCAGAGAGATCGTCAGCCTCATCTGCTCCACAAGCTGGAAGTCGGACGAGTTAAATCAGAGGCAGACTAAAGCCTTAGATTACGCAAAGTGTGTCAGTTGAAATGTCGTGCACGAACGCTAGTCTGGTTTGGTCTTTACCAACTCAGGGGTAAATTTGATCGCTCAGACGTCTGTTCTCGCTCGAGACGTCTTGTTCCAACTGCTATTGAAACAACGTAGCCCCAGAATTTAGGCGCCACAGCCTCTGCAACTATTCAAGGAAGGACCGTCGCGTTAGCAGCACAGACAGTTGTTGTAGCAGGCGCAAAGGTCGAAACCCTCTTTCTTTATAAAAATGTGTTGCGCTGGTACAGGTGCCAAAGTGTAGTTCTTGGGGTTTCTTTATTCTGTTGATGTTCATTCCATCTGAAGTATACATATTGCGATTATGTACGGTCGGTTTTTGGTTATAGGCATCAAAATATCAACATAGCTCACTGGCTTGAATTTTGCACCCATAATGCAATCTAATAGGCCAAATTGCACACTTCAGAAGCGGCAGCTGTGCAATAATCAGAGGTATATTGGACATTCTATGTTCATACGACACAGTTTCTCCTGTATCGAACGTTTTGCAACGTTTAATTCCGATAAAACCTGTGGACCCAACAGCCAATATACACCAAAACTTCTGACGACCGAGAAATCACATTTACATAGTTCTCATTGTTTTTTATTTCTTTCTTTTCCATTTCATTTTGCAGCATTTTAATTCCGTCACAAACTGCCGATGAATGCCAAATATACTGATGGCCCCCAAACCCCGCACTTACGTACTCTTAATGCTTTAATCTTTTATTTTTACATTTCAGACACACCAGTCTTGGTTTACCGGGGCCAGCGGAGCAGACCCAAAGCCATGTGGGCCGAGTACTTGCTGTTCCTGGGGGCGCTCACACTCCCTCCTCTCCTAGCCAACGAATCCGGCTGTGGTTCTCGAGGGCACGCTAACCCCGCCGATGACCTCAAGCATCTGGTGGGCAGCTACCGGCTGCAGGAGACGAGCACTATGCAGGTGTGGTTAGACCATCTAGAGGATCCCAAACTCAAGTTGCACGTGGAGAGCCACAGCCACCAGCCTGATCAGGAGGCGAGGTTGATGTGGTTGAAACTGAGTCACACTGTCCTGACTGGGTTCACGTGCGGAGAGCGGGTGGCCCAGCGTCGCTGTCCAGGACAGGCATCGTGCAATCAGGTACAGAGAGTCCTTATTTGGATTTTGTATGAAAAAATGTTGTATTACCGCGGTAAGGGAAATTGGGCTGCTAACCCCGGGGAAAGGGGGAGGGGGGGGGGAGAGAGAGAGAGAGAGGAGCACGTCACCATAGCATTGCGCAATCCATTTTGTTGTTGTTGTTGTTGTTTTCCTGCAGGCATGGTGTGTGCTTGTTTGCCATTCCGTGGCTCCTCCTGCAAGGAATGCGATCTTTAATGAGTACACGATATTGTGCGTGCATGTGTACACAGACACCTTATGAGAGTCTGCACGTGAATTTAACTCGATTTGGCAAGGAAAAATCCAAATTCCTGCCCACCAGAGCCTCAAGATTCTATAGCACGCGCGAGTGATTGAGTGTGTCAGTTGGATGAGTAGGGGAGTGAGCAAGCTGTTGATTAGTCGACCTGTTCAATGTTTCTTCATCTCATATTTCACTTTCCGTCACCCATTCACAGCTAGCAGAAGAAACATACTCACCAGCGTCAGCAGCATCAACAAACAACCGCTACAGGCGCCACGCCACTGATTCCGACAACTTCGGCGACTCTGATGCGAAGAGCGAACCTTCGAGTTTACTTCAGAACACAAGTCTTGATCAGGAGAACGGATCTGGCGCTAGTGTCTCTCGCGAAGGGCCAGACGTCAGTGCACGTGTTCTTACGAAACGATCGCCTGAACCTTTACGAAGGGCAGTGCCTCAAAGGCGTGAACACTTTCATCACGATGGTGCTCTGCCTCCACCTGACGCTAGAAGGGAGTTTGTTATGTGGAATCAGGATGGTCATCCCGGGCAGCAACACCGCCAGGCTCTTGGACAGCGACCCCAGCAGCAGCAGCATCAACGACTAATGCCGCAGCATCATCAACAACAACGACAGCGACCGCCAAAGAAGCATCGACTTCAACAACAGTCTGGGAGAGAGCCACCTCAGAAAGACCTCATCCACTGGCTTCCTCCTCACCCACAGACATCGTGGTGGTTGCAGCAGGATAAAATGTATGGCCAGCCGGGTGTCGTAAATCCACAAGTGGGAACCAGCCGAGGGCAGAGTCCGAGGAGAGGACAGCAGTTTGGTGGACGTCAACACGCTCCTCGGAGATCATGGCAGGGCACCCAAGGTCTTGATGACAGTAACGACAAAAAAAATTTCGAGCACCCAGAATTTCCGACACCCTGGACAGACAGACCCAACGGTGGGGAATGGGGTGCGAGGGAATTTCAAACGGAGACTACGACTTCGACTGGGTACACCGAGTCACAGACCTCGTCGACAGAAACATTACCTAGCAGTGAGGACGGGCAGCCAAGTTCCTGGATAAACCAGTCAAGTGATCGATATGGAGATCCACGTGAGTGGTCGACGGACACGACATATGGTGATGATGCGAGCTCACGTATGTCTTCGATTAGGACAGTAACTGTGACGGCGATAGACGATTCATCACAAAGTATATTGACGGAAACGTCAACTGCCGAAAACAGAGAGCCACGGTTTTCTCCTGCTGAAACTTCAACTGCGAGAGAAGCTGGACCACAAATGTCCAAGACAGTGACCACATCTGCCAGTGAGGCTAATTCCACAGCTGAAGTTACAACTTCTGAAAAGGTCGGTCCGCACATTTCTGGGACACACACGCCATCCAGCATTAAAGTTTCTCGCACGTCTAGCGTAACAGAAAGGACAACCCTTCCTGAAACTGACACAGAAACTACAACTGCCAACGATGCTGATTCAGAGAATACCACAAATGATATTAAAACTTCTGGAAAGGTTGGTCCGCACATTTCTGGGACACACACGCCAGCCGGCATTAAAGTTACTCGCACGTCTGGCGTAACAGAAAGGACAACCCTCCATGAAACTGACATAGAAACTACAACTACCAACGAGGCTAATTTAGAGAATTCCACAAATAATTTTACAACTCCTGGAAAGGCTGGTCCGCAAATTTCGGGAACAGACACACCAGCTGGCGTTCAAGTTTCTCAAAGATCTTCCGTAACGGAGACGACAACTCTCCACAAAACTGACACGAAGACGGCAAAGACTGTAAAGGCTCCAGCTAAGAGTCAAGAACACAGCACGGAAAGTCCCCGAATAAACACAACATCCGGCTTTGATGGAAACGCACTGACAACCACGACGGTCTATACCACCGTTCTCGATGGTGACCCAGGCAGCTCCGTTGTCAATCACACTACAAGTCGAAAAGAACATTTTACCACTGACCCCATGGAGTATACTACGGAATATTCCACTGAGCCAACTCACATGACAGAGCAGCCTGCAGCCAGTGAGAAAACACGATCTAACAAAGCTAGAGGTCAGCGCTTGCACCGAACCAAGGAGGGAAGAAATTCCACGCGAAGCACCCCAAGACTTCGAGGGGGCAGGGCTCGACCTCGGAACCCTCAAACTTCTACACATCATCGAAATCCGTCAGATCAGCGGCCGCCGCCTCCCGACTTTAATCCGAATCATCTGAACCCGGACGTTTGGGACCCAGAGCGTCACGGAATAGACGAGGACCAGTTCGGTTCTGAAGGACTGCGCAATACACAGTATCCGTACCGCGGGCCGGGACAGTGGCCTTTTCCCAGTCGCCGGGGACAGCATCACGATGATCACGAAGATGACGACGAACACGAAGATGAGGACCACCACCACCACAGAGATGAAGAACGCGACCAAGAACGTCAGGAACACGATCACGACGAAAGCAAGAAGCCAGGCTCTGTCGCTTCTACTGCAGCAAAAGGTTCACCAGAGGAAGAGAGAAAAGGTGATTCTGTCGTCCTCAAGAACACCGGCACGATCAAACCAGATGGCGAGGGTAAACCAGACAAATTTGCATCGCCTTCTGCTATGTCGTCGTCCACGATTGAGACAATCACAACGGAGTCATCTCCAAGACGACACAGCCAGTATCCGCGGAGGTGGTCTGGTTCCCGAGGCAGTGACAGGAGAAACCACACCGAAACAGGCCATACGTCGCACTCGCATTCTGGAAGTGGAAGTTGGAATTTCTCAGATGCCGGCCCTCTCACAGAGCCCAACACGTCCAACTTCACCGCCTTCGCCGTCCGCATCCTCTTCGCTGCGCTCAGGATGGACGCCTACGATTGTGACGAGGGATACTTTCTGCACCCTACCGCCTGGGTGGACATGCAGTGTGGCGTGTACGCGAGCCACCGGGGCACGGACAACGTGCTGCAGATGATACTCACCACGCTGCAGAACAAGATCATCGGCCTCTTGCAGCGCTGGGACTTCAGTAAGGTGGACCTGCACCCGCAGACGGTGGCTGGGATGGAAGAGGCTTTTGTACAGCAGCAAGGGGTAGGGATTTTTTCAACTACTTATATTACACTCATTGCCCCCCACCTTACCTACTTTCCAATGTTGTTGACGAGGCGTGGCGTGACGTGACGTGACGTGACGTGACGTGACGTGACGTGGCGTGGCGTGACCTGACGTGACGTGACGTGACGTGTTTGGGGCAGAAAGCCGGAGGACCAAGAGAGACTGATTGACGAGTTTGATTTACACATGAGTTTATTTCACTGATTTTTGTACACACAAGATATTCAGGTGGAGACAAAAGGCCTAATTAAGGCCTTATTAAGGCCTTTGTACAGTCGCCACCTGTTTACATTCACTAAGTACAACAGTTTTCGTACATAACACATAGCAATGAAAAGAAAAGGATTGGAAGAGAGAGAGAGAGAGAGAGTTGGGGGGGGGGGGGGGTGTTCGGTTGGTGCAGCTGACCGAATGCCCGTTCTTACTGTTCCCGAACTTCATTTCTGGATGCAAGTGCATTGCTTCCGATTTATAAGACAGATTGTAGGCGTATGGTACGCACGATATCATAAGCAAGATTTAAAAAAAAAAGATATCTCCGGTGTATCGAAATTGGCGTCACCGGTGTCAGTGGCGTCAACATTGATAAGAACTTCACATCGGCTGTTTTGTGTTTCCAGTTGATTTTCGTTGCTCTGATTTTGCAGTGTTTTAGCGTTCGCAAGCTGGTGGAGAGGGCCAAGGTTCAGAAACTTGACGGAAGGCTGTCGCCTGGCAGGTGCCATCATAACTTTGTGGAATTCCTGGAGTATCTCTCTTCCTCCCTCATTGGCAGGCTCCTCCGAGGTATGTTTAACTTCGGTGCTGACTGCATGACTGTGTCTGGCTGGTTAGTTACGTGGATGTATTGCTGGTTGGTTGGGTTTTTGTTGTTGTTCTTGTTGGTTGGTTGGTTAGATGGCTGGATGGTTTTGCAAGGTTGATTAGTCGATCGGTTGGTCGGTTGACAGGCTGGTTTATCTTTCTTTTCCCATCACTTTAGGGTGATACCGAAGACGGGGCGACGAGGAAAAAGCCAGCACAAAGTTTTGCCTCTCCCAACCGGGATTCGAACTCACAAGTAGTGCGTTTAAAGTTCACTTGATTTGATTTTGTTATTCTAGCACCCTAGCAGATATGTGTAATAATTTTGACAATTCAATTGTTTACCTGCTTTTCCTTTGTCTGCTTGTTTGGGTTAAAAAAATTATTGCTGTTTTTGTTTTGTTTTGTTTTGTTTTCTGTTCCTGTCGCTGTGACATTATCACATATACAACGTCACATGATTTCTTGTCTTTCAAAATTTCTGCTGCGAGGGATAATTTTGATTGGTCGTCCTACCTTGCAGGCGAGAGAGTTGTGCCCGACCACGCTCCGTGTGCCACAGACTTCGTGCACCAAATATTTCACGCATTCGGCAGAGCGAAACCTGAATGTTCTGATGGACAAGTCATACCTTTCGAAGGTGTGGAATTATTGTCTGTGTCTGTTAGTATGTGTATGTTAGTATGTAAGGGAAGACTTTAAATCTACCATCTAAGAATGGCTATAAACCAGTTTGAAACCCCCCTCCCCTCCACACCCACCCACCCACCCACCCACCCACCCACCTTCAATCCGTACACCAAATCACTTTAAAACCCTACATTCGATTGATAATAGTGAGACTTAGTAGAATTTGTAAGGAGGACTTCGTTGAGCAGCGTAACCCATTTACATGTAAAATAGGCTCACACGGCAGAGGCCGCGAGCTGCTAACGCGCTGCGATTAGCTAATGGTACCCGTCTCGTGCCTAATTTACATGCAAGTGGGTTACGCTGCTCAGCGAAGTTCTCCGTACGAAACCCTACTAAGTCTCACTAGTAGCGAGATACTTTCGTACAGTGCAGAATGTTTAGCTATACTTTACTTAACTTTTTCACCTTATGTTCTTTCCATAAATCGAAATAATCTAAATGACAGATTAATCCAATCCAAATAATGGATTGTCGATTTAAACAACAACAACAACAACAAACGAGCCATTCGAATTAACTACTCTGCAACCTTCTCTGAAAACATGTAAAACAGATAACGTACACAAGCGAAGAAAAGGAGATATTAAACGGCGTACACACACGGGGGTGGGTGGGTGGGTGTTTGGGAGTTTAATGTCCTTTTCCTCCACATACGGGTGATTCCAAAGACGGGGCAACGATGAAAAAGCCAGCACAAATATTTTGGCCCCAGCCGGGATTCGAACTCACGACCCGAGCACTGGAAGTCCAACGCTCTACCATTCGGCCATCCCGGCTCCCCCGGCGTACAAACAAACACACCAAATTTGCGTACAAAGAAGAATAACAAAGAAGAAATTCACAAACAACTACAACAAAAGAAATACTATTTTCTGCCTACGTCAGGAATGTCCCCGTGTCGAACGCACTCACGCTAAGTAGTGCCCTGAGGAAACTACATGTACTATTGTTGCCTGATTGTTTCTGACTGCTGTAGGCTTGGAAACAATCCTGAACTCCACCAGAAAACCCAACTGTGAGCACAGGCAGGACACAGAGGCGGCCAACGGTCGCAGTCGGTGGTCCTGGCGATGGCCATGGGGCAGCCATGACACTCCTAGATACCTGCAACAAGTACGGCTATCATCATCACCATCGTCCTCCTCGTCGTCGTCTTAATCATCATCATCATCATCATCATCCTCATCGTCACTCGTATTGTCATCGTCATCGTCTTAATCATCATTATCATCATAGCCGCCGCCACCACCACCACCACCACCACCATCATCATCATCATCATCATCATCATCATCATTATCTTCTTCTTCTTCATCGTCGTCGTCGTCATAACCGTCGTCGCCATAACCACCGTCGTCGTCGTCATCATCATCATCATCATCATCATCGTCGTCGTTGTCGTATGGTATGGTATGGTATGGTATGGTATGGTATGGTATCAAGTGTGCACGCTAAAAATCCCACGTTCATCTTTCGAAGAAGAGTAGGCTGTGGCCGGTGCGTGGTAAAACAGAAATACTGTCGCACGCACCAGAATGAATAGCAGGGTGGAGGTTTGCACAGTAATGCACACAAAGTAGCGCCTAGCGGCAGCAGGCTTTCCCTGCTTCGTCCTCCAGCCTCGCGGCGCCTAGAGCATCTCATTAGAGATGGATACGTGCGCCGAGGAGAAGTCTACCATTCCATACCATACCATACCATACCATACCATACCATACCATACCATACCATACCATACCATCGTCGTCGTCGTTGTTGTCGACATCATCGCCACCATCGTCGTCAGCATGCAGCGTTAACAAGACAGTTCTTTCGTTACCCCAGCAATTGGCCGCGCGCGACCTCGTCGACCTGGTGCTGAGGAACGGTTCGCTGGAACAGCTGGATGTGCAGCAGTTCTATCAGTTGTGCCCCGCCCTCCTCCAGCAGGTTCTGCTAGCGTCCCATGAACCAAACGAGCTCTTCGCGGACTTAGACATGTTCAACGAGGTGGAGGCCGAGTTTTCGGGCAGCACAGAGATTCCGCAGGCCACCACCATTCAGTGTGAGTTGATCTCTAGTCACGGACACGGCGATCTACGCTGAGCTCCGTGGAGGGTTGGATGGGTGGGTGGTGGTGGTGGTGGGGGGGGGGGTATATCGACTGGGGAGGCAGTTGGGAAAAGAGGGGCGGGGGGAGGAGGGTGGTGGTGTGTTTGAATTCATTTTCTTTCTGTGGAAAAGTACACAATTGTGCTACTTTTTATACTGAATACTTGTTTGGTTTATGAAATAATGTTCAGTTGATTATTTGTTTTCCCCTTTCATGCCAGCCTATGGCCTGGGAACGGCATCCGTTACCGCCATCACGCTGTGTTCCCTCATCGCTGCCGTGACGGTGACGTTGTGTCACAGTGCAAGTCGCCATTATGCAATGGCCACTATGCTGGCGCTTGCCGTGGGGTCTCTCAGTGGGGACGCCGTCCTGCACCTCCTGCCACAGGTTAAACCATTTCACACACATTTCAAGAACCGAACAAACAAAAAACAACCCCAAAACAACCCCCCCAAAACCCCCAAACAAACCAACAAACACGCCCCCCCTCCCCCCCCCCCCATAAAAAAAAAGACAAAACAAACAAACAAAGCAGCACCACCACCACCACCACCAACCAACAAACAAAAAACAAAACCGGGAAGCGCCGGGATATTTGTGACAGGAAGCGTGGAATGCGGCCTTGTCACACAGTCGCAAACCACACGGACCTCCATCACACCACCATCCTTACCCTCACCATCACGCATAAGAAACATTGCCCCTTGTTCCGAGCCGTCCTCGGGTTCCACCCATCACGTGGGAGGAATACCACTGGAGCAAACAAAAACAAAAACAAAAAACCAAATAACCAAAACAACAACAACAACAACAACAACAACAACAACAACGACAAAATTAATTTTAAAAAAAAGCACATCCTCTTTGACAGTTTGACAAAATCTGAGATTATCCACCCTTTTGACTGACTTGAAGCAGTAACTAGCAACACTATCTGCACGGGGTGGGGTGGGTGGGTGTTTGGGAGTTTAACGTCCTTTTCCACCACGTAAGGGTGATATCAAAGACGGGGCAACGAGGAAAAGGCCAGCACAAATATATGGCCCCAGCCGGGATTCGAACTCACGACCCGAGCATTGAGAGTCCAACACTCTACCATTCGGCGATCCCGGCTCCCGTCTATCTGCACGGAAATGCCGCAGATGTTCATCGCTTTGCAGTTTTAGGCTTTACATCGGTTGTTTTTAATTTCTTCTGTTTACAGGGGCTTAACACACACTCGAACTGCACGTCGGTGTACGAGTTGGCAGGCGACATCGAGGTGTGCGAATGTCGACTCAAAGCCATCGCTCTCTTCGCCAGCATGTACCTCCTGTGGCTACTGGAACTGCTCACGTCCCGGAAGTTGGAATCCCTTGGGCATAGTCACGCTCCGGGAGACAAGGTAGGTCGTGTAATTAGCGACTCCACTCCCATCGGTCGAAAGGGTCGAGCCCCCAGAATTCAGCCAGTCGCGTCCCGCGCGGCTTAGTAAAGCGCACGGTTACACGGCTGCCACTCTGCATGTTGCCGTACTCGGCTGCCTGCTGGCGGGCAAGTGTTCCGCGGCACACGCAGCCTGCGGCGTTGCAAGCTTTGGGCAGTGATTGGTCAGTTGGCTGTACGGGCTGCCTGTGGCTAGCTGGCTGCCAGGAAAAATAACTGACTGAGCACAACACGTGGCATGGTCTGGCAAGGGTGGATGGGTTGGTGAGTGTTTGGGAGTTTAACGTCCTTTTCCACCACGCATGGGTGATATCAAAGACGGGGCAACGAGAAAAAGGCCAGCCCAAATATGTGGCCCCAGCCGGGATTCGAACTGACTCACGACCCGAGCACTGGGAGTCCAACGCTCTACCATTCGGCTATCCTGGCTCCCCGGCATGGTCTGGCAAACTTTCTTGTCAGACGCTGTATTTACCGAGGGAAGCGCGTGTGGTTTGATATGACTGAAGCAGGGAAAGAAAGCAGTATGTCCATTGACGTCGTTGGAAGAAAAAAACACCATGACGTCAGTCTCTTTTCTCTTGAAATCACCCCTTTTCCCATACAGTGGCGTCATGGGCGTACTGTGTTTTTGGCAATAACCGGCAGAGTGAAAGGGTGGGGGCTTTGGCCTTGGGGCTTGCCGAGTGGAATCGTCAATTATGTGGCGGTCGACGGTGTATTTTTTTTTATTTTTTTTATTTATACCTTTTGTTATCCCATAGCTGTGAAATTTTGGTTGCCCCCCCCCCCCAACACACACACACACACCTTAAGGGGGAAACGCCTCAGCACAGCGGCACTCCTTTTTTTTTTCTCGCGAATTTAGAGTCCCCCCCCCCCCCCCATTTTCAAGTCTTTCAACAACTAACACAACTCCTGTGACAGTTTCGAGGCTGAATAATTATAACGCATTAATATGTGAAAACGAATATTTACTACAAGCACGCCATACTGGCACTGATTCCCATGTCACACTTTTACCAACTATTTTCTCAAAATGGCCGCTTTTCAACAGCATTTTTTTTTTCGAGAAGTACATCTCAGGCCTTCACCGTGCTGTAATTATGATTTTTTTTTTACGCCAAACGAAAGCTTACTTCTGCACTTTTCGTTTATACCAATAACTCCATAATTAAGCGCAGCATTCCAAAACATGGATTTACCTGAGCCCTCAAGCAACGTTTGAATGAACGTAGCAACAGGAAACAATCCGCCATACCGCAGATGCCGTAGTTCCCGGGCCTGGTGAACGCCGGGATATTTATGACAGGAAGCGTGGAATGCGGCCCTGTCCCGCAGTCCCAAACCACACGGACCTCCAAGGCATCATCTTACCATCATCCTCATCTCCATCATCATGCATAATAAAAAATTGCCCCAGCTTCCGAGACCTCCGTGGATTCCACCCAGTACCAGGGAGGAACACCACTGGATCCGGCAAAGAGTTGTGGCAGCAAAAAAAACAAAAAAAAAAACCTCCATAATTATTGTTCCAAATCATCCTTTGTCCTCCTGTTGTGGAAACCCATCACATATAAAACTCCGACCGTATCACACCCTTGCTGCGGCATCTTCACTGCATACTGGTATTTCGCTTCTTTGAAGGAACTCTTCTGGCCTGCCTTTCAAACTCCCTCACAGCCCACCAAATAGCACGCACTCTTCGTTCTTCCTCTGGAAAAAAACAAACAAACAACAACAACAACCAAAAAAAAAAAAAAAAAAAAAAACCAACTGTTGAACGTTCCTCGCCGGAACCTCAAGACAGTAGGCGAGCTCGCGTTTAGCTTCGCTGCCCCGTCACTCTGGAACGCACTACCGAGACCTGTCGAACATAGATCGTTTCAAGTTTGATACGCTCACCTTCTCCTGACTCGGCTGCTGCTGCTGCTGCTGCTCCTGCTGCTGCTCTCTCTCTCTCTCTCTCTCTCTCTCTCTCTCTCTGTGTGTGTGTGTGTGTGTGTGTGTGTGTGTGTGTGTGTGTGTGTGTGTGTGTGTGTGTGTGTGTGTTTGTTGGTACAAATGCGGGAGTACCCGCATTGAGTCACTCTATGAGAGTTTTGCGCTATATTCGTGCAATTCATTATTATATTATTATTGCTATTGGATGATCCGTGCTCTGTTTGCAGCAACAAACCCACATAAAGAAGAAGTACGAGTTTACCGGCGCAGCCATGACTGACGTTCGGGAGATGACCGAAGTGGTGAGTCTGTGAGGAGAGAGTCTTTACTCTTTACAACGGTACACAACAACAACAATAACAATAATAATAATTGATAATAATAATAATAATAATGAGTATTGATGATAATAATAATAACGAGTATTGTATAGGCGCTTTCCCCAATTTCATGAATCGGCTCAAAGCGCCGCGAACTGAACCCAACACGCACGCTTACGTGAATCACACGCATCCTCTCACACACTGGGCATAAACACATTACAATCACGTGGTGCGAAGGGTCAGCTCAGCTATTTAGATATCGGAATTTAGAATTGCGTTTATTTTTCAAATTTGGTGAGCTGAGCATTTCCAAAGCAGAGGGGGAGGAAGCCAGAGTACCCGGAGGGAACCCCCGACGATCGGCCCGAATGAACGGTGCCACATACGAGAAGGAAAAATTCATTGCCCCGAGTGGGACTCGAAACCTTGACCTCTCGCATTGGTGACAAGTCTCTTAACCCACTAGACCACCGACCGCCCCAACAACAGTGTTGGTCGGCAGAACAATGGACGGCACCACTGCTCTCAGTCAAAGGTGCCGTATCGACAGAATTCAGCCAATCGCGTCCCTCGGCATGATGAGCACAACACATGGCCACTACATCCATTTCTTTTCCCTGAAACGGCATCATGGACGTACTGTATTTTGCCAATACACGGTAGAGGAAAAGGGCGAGTGGCTTCGTCTATTTTCAGCATTGCAATGGCAGAGAGAGAGAGAGAGAGAGAGAGAGAGAGAGAGAGAGAGAGAGAGAAAGAATCAGAATCAGAATTGTTTATTGATAGGCCTTAGGCCCATTCAAAGTTGAGAGTGACATCCAGACATTCTTATTCACATCAATACTTGTACAGGAAATAACCAAAGTGCAAAATAAAATTATATATCAACGCAGCTGAGCAACTATTGTCTTTTCTTAACGCTAGAAAAATATATAATACCAGGTTCTTAACTGTATAATAGTTGCTTGAGGCCATTAGCAAAGTGAGTCGAAAGCTGCTTGGATGGTTCCAAAATTTTCTAGGAATAAACCGGGTACGGATATCAGAAAGACGAGGACAATATAAAAGAAAATGTAACTCGTCTTCAGTATCAAGCTGACAGAGAGAGAGAGAGAGAGAGAGAGAGAGAGAGAGATAACGATAACGATCCTTTATTTTACAACGGAAGACGTTATAGGCATACAAAGACCATTTTCAAACTTGCCGTTGCTACACTACCGTAAAAAAAGAAAATTCAAAAGAAGAATATGAAGGGAAGGATAAAAAAGTACATAAGAGAGAGAGAGAGAGAGAGAGGTGGGGGGGGGGAGAGATTAGGTGTGTGTTTGGGAAGAGAGTGGGGGAAGTTACCGTGATTCTGGTCGTTTTCATTGTTCCACTGCTCTTTTTAACAGCCTTTCCCCAGCGAGGTTACACGGCCACGAAACGACACAACAGTGGCAACAGAGGTGGCAGAGTTTACAGGTAGGTCATTGTGTGAATACTTCAATGAAGCGTACCCACTTTAGCAAAACGAAACGAAACAAAATAAAACAACAAAAACAAAACAAAGATCCGACAGAAGCCTGCTCGATGATGCGGCGACCACACGGAGCGCTCCGATAGTGTACCAACAGTCGTTGAATTTGTATGGTCGCCGGACTGCTCTCGCTGTGTGCAAACAACATTGTGTCGCATTAAGAGCTGTACTGATCATCAAGATAGAGTATTTCCAGCGTACAGGCACACTCGCGAACAAAACTGTCCCAAAACATAAGTTGGCTCAGCAAAGATGGAATTAACCCTTTTAATTGATCACTCTGTGTGTGTGTGTGTGTGTGTGTGTGTGTGTGTGTGTGTGTGGCAAGAGTAGTGATAATAGTGCATGTGTTAGTAGTAGCAGTTATTGTAGTAGTCAAGTAGTAGTATTGATACATGTAGCAGCAGTAGCAACAGCAGCAGTAGTAGCAGAAGTAGTGTTAGCAGGAGTAACAGAAATAGTGGAAGCAGTCACAGTAGGAGTAGGAGTAGGGCTTGTCGTAGGTGGGCGTACAGGGGTGATAGCAGTAGTAGTGGTGCTGTAGTAGGGGTTGTAGTAGCGATGGCAGTAGTAATATCAGTAGTAGTAGCAGTAGTAGTAGTAGTAGTAGTAGTGGTACTGTAGAAGGGGTTGTCAGTAGTAGCGAAGACAGAAAAGTATCAGTAGTAGTGGCAATAGTAGTATCCGTAGTAGTAGCAGTAATAGTAGTAGTAGTAGTAGCAGTAGTATTAGTAGTAGCAGCAGTAGTATTAGTAGTAGCTGCAGTAGTATTAGTAGTAGTAGCAGTAGTATTAGTAGTAGCAGTAGTATTAGTAGTAGCAGCAGTAGTAGTAGTAGTAACAGCAGTAGTAGTAGTAGTAACAATAGTAGAGTTAACAGTAGTAGTAGTAGTAGTAGCAGCAGTAGTAGTAGAAGTTGTAGTACATGTAGTGGTAGTAAGGTCTTTACGCCGCTCCCGCCGGGGTTGGGGGGGGGGGATGCACAGGGAGGAGAAGACAAGGGAGCTGTGTGGGGGATGGTGAGGGAGGAGGGTGGAGTAGTAATAGCCATGATTGTACAAATTACAATGCTTCACACATTCTCCTTTTTCCTCTGGCACTGACAGCCACATCCAAGGAGCTGGTGTTTATGATCATGGTGGGGGACGCTGCACACAACATGGCAGACGGGCTGGCTATTGGAGCTGCCTTCGCGCAGAATATACCGCTTGGTCTGTCCACGGCCCTCGCTGTCATCTGCCACGAGATTCCGCACGAACTGGGTAAGCTACACAGTAAATTTCGTTCTGCTTCTGACACTCGCAAACTCCGTATCCCTCACGTCAAGACAAAGACCTTTGGTCAGCGTAGTTATTCATACCAGGGTGGGACTTGTTGGAATGATCTCCAATGCATCAATCAGATATGCAGACACAAAACCATCCTTCAGAATAAATCTGAAAACCCACCTCTTCACTGCCTTCAACCAATAACTGTTGCCACATCATCATCTTGCTGGTCGTGTGTGTGTGTGTGTGTGTGTGTGTGTGTGTGTGTGTGTGTGTGTGTGTGTGTGTGTGTGTGTGAGTGTGTGTGCGTGCGTGCGTGCGTGCGTGCGTGCGTGTGTGTGTGTGTGTGTGTGTGTGTGTGTGTGTGTGTGTGTGTGTGTGTGTGTGTGTGTAAGCCAGGAGCAGCCGTGTATGATGCTGCACATTATGTGTTTGTAATTAAATGTATGTGTGGAGGCATGTTGTGTGTTTCTGGGTGAGTGAGTGTGTGTTCCTTGTAAGGCGCCCTGAGCTCCCGCGAGAGGGAGGGCGTCCCTTAAGTACCCATATTATTATTATTATGATAAGTGGAGTTTGTGGTGTTGCTGGTAGCGCTGGATAATCTATACTACACAGCAGAGTGTAGTTTTGGGTAAGATATAATGTATTGTGGTCTTCGTTGAAGGAGAACACCCATGGACAGCCCCGGTGTAGCAAAGGGACTTCCCTCTTGTAGATTTCAAATTAGAAGAGTTAGGAGCAAGACAACCACGGTAAAATCCTCTACAGCGTGTATTCTTAAATCCTAATATACGTCTCCATGAACCCTCTTCTTACCTTCCCCCTCCACCCGCCCGTCCGTTCATTTCCTGGGGGAACCGGGACAGCCGAATAGTAAAGCGTTGGACTTTCAATGCTTGGGTCGTGAGTTCGAATCCCGGCTGGGGCCAAATATTTGCGCTGGCCTTTTCCTCTTTGCCCCGTCCTTACGTGGTGGAAAGAGGACGTTAAACTCCCAACCACCACCACCACCGCCACCACCACCACCACCACCACCACCGTCCATTTCCCGTACCCTCCCCCCAACCCTCCATCCCAAGCGCCATGCTCCCAAATTCCCCCACCCCCCCCCCCCCCCCCGACCCCCATTGCCATCCTCGTTCTCATAAAAAAAAAAAAAATGCTGTACAAATCTTTATTTGATTTTTTTTTTTTTTTGGCAGGTGACTTCGCTATTATTCTGTCGACGGGGATGAGTCTGCCGCGCGCCTTGTTGCTGAACTTGCTGTCGGCCCTGCTGGAGTTCATTGGCCTCTACATAGGGCTAGCCGCCGGCACGAGCGAGCAGGTCAGAGAGTGGATGTTCGTAGCCGTCGCTGGTTTGTTCCTGTACATCTCCTTCGCCAACCTGGTAAGAATCGCCGTGGCGGCGTGGGAAAACTAGATCGAAATACCCGGGTGGGGGTGCCTTGGTGCTAAAGGCTCGCTTCTCTTGGTCCAGACACTCTACGGGGAGCCGGGGTGGCCGAATGGTAGAGCGTTGGACTTCCAATGCTCGGGTCGTGAGTTCGTATCCCTGCTGGGGCCTAATATTTGTGCTGGTTTTTTTTCATCGTTGCCCCGTCTTTGATATCACCCGTATGTGGTGGAAGGGGCATTAAACCCCCAAACACCCACCCACCCACACCCAGACACTCTACTGTTTTTTATTTTTGTTTTTTGGGTTTTTTTTTCCAAGTCAAATTCTTTTATTTTTCCTGACCCACTTGGACAATGAAAGAAAAAATATAAACCCCAGAAGATAAACATAAAACAAAAACCATCAAAGTTCTTAGAGTGGTATAACACAACAGAAGAATGATAACTGACACACACGTTTTCACCAAGTAGTGTACACACACACACACACACACACACACACACACACACAAATCATCAATCTGACAACGCCTCAATGATATAAGCACGCGCCAAGTAGCTCTACCTGGGCAGTGTTCGCTTCCCGGAAGGACGCTGTCCCCTTGCACTCTACTTTTAATAAATAATTTGAATAAATGATTTGATCCATGGAAGTTGGATCAAATCAACACATAGTTTGACTTGTATATGAAAGAAAATTGTCAAATTCCATTCATCTAGCATACCCATCGGGGAGCCGGGGTGGCCGAATGGGAGATCGTTGGACTTTCAATGCTCGGGTCGTGAGTTCGAATCCCGGCTGGGGCCAAATATTTGTGCTGGTCTTTTTTTCTCGTTGCCCCGTCTTTGATATCACCATGCGTGGTGGAAAAAGGATGTTAAACTCCTAATCAAGCAACCCCACCCACCCACCATCTCACTGAAATCCTTCCGTATTTCATTTGCAGATTCCTGAACTCGTGCGCTACTTTTGTCATTTCCGCACCGCGAAGATGCTGCTGCTGCAAAACCTGGGGATGCTGACTGGCTTTGGCGTCATGTTTACGCTAGTACTGGTGGAAGACAAACTGACTTTTTGATACGCCTAAGTGTTGGATCATGGAAGAAAGGCTTGCTGTGTAAAAATGGATACATAGCCTGCAAAATGTACCTTCAAAAAAAAAGAAAACCACGATTTCTCAGTCAAAGGAATACAATGTGGCAATGGCAATGTCTCTGAAATAGCTATGCCAGAGAATGAAAACAATGAGCATATTGTAAGAACATGCTTCATTGGCGTATATATTGTGTTTTTACAACACTGCTTGCTGCACAAGGTATGCGTCAGTATAAGGGGAGCCGGGATAGCCGAATGGTAGAGCGTTGGACTTTCAATGCGCGGGTCGTGAGTTCCATTCCCGGCTGGGGCCAAATATTTGTGCCGGCCTTTTTCTCGTTGCCCCGTCTTTGATATCACCGACACGTGGTGGAAAAAGACGTTAAATTCCCGAACTCCCACCCACCCACATCAGTAGAACATTACGTAGTAACAGTTTCTTTTTGTCAGTGACATAATTATCTCCAGCACACCGAAAAAGCATTTTGTAAATACATGTAAAATGCTCTATCGTAATCTTCGTTTGGTTCAATCTTGATCCGTTTCTTGTGAAATCCTGTGGCTTTTTTTTTTTTTTTTTTTTTTTGGGGGGGGGGGGGTAAATATGGGCATTTCTAGAGCAATAACTATCATTCTGAGTGCTTATTGACTGGCGTTTACATCTGTTGAGACAGTGAGGGACACTGTTCGCGCTAATAAATGTGTGATGTAGTTTCTGGGAAGACAATGTCTGGAAATGCATTTTGAGCCTCTCAAAGTCATGTTTGGAACATATGAGTATTTGATTCAAGTATTGTAGTGACGGGTGTATTTTTGTAAGATAAAATGAAGCCTTTACTTACATATTCAAAATTCATCAACATAATTTGTATCTGCGCCGACCATTTTCATAAGCACTACTGCTGAAATATTGTTTTCTTGGTACAAGAATTTTATTGTAAATAAACAAACATTTGTACATACATGTATATTTAGATATATGAAATATACAGAGATACAATAATTTTTACCTGAAATTTTAGAGTATACAAGTAATTTGAAGCGAAATTGTTCAGTTGCTGCTGTAATTTTTCCCTATGTCGATGTCTTGATCTTATGAATTAATTTTTCTTTGGAGAGTTCTAAATGTGAGTTTAGTTTAAGGGCTGTTCAAAACTAGCTTTTAATCCCTCACGCTAACTGTCATTTATGTACGAATGATTTCGGAATAAAATATTTTTGTACACTCTGTTTCAAAGAGCGATTTTTTAATTTTTCTTTCTCAACGTTAAGCAGTCATAATGAGTTTGACGCATTTGTTCTGCAGAATTTGTTTTCTTTCGTATATCTGTCGCCAAAGTTGCCCTAGGTGACCCGTTACTGACATCCATTTGTCTGTGACAGAAACCAGCGGGCTACACTTTGCCTGCGCGCGCGCGTGTGTGTGTGTGTGTGTGTGTGTGTGTGTGTGCGTGCGTGCGTGCGTGCGTGCGTGCGTGCGTGCGTGCGTGTGTGTGTGTGTGTGTGTGTGTGTGTGTGTGTGTGTGTGTGTGTGTGTGTGTGTGTGTGTGCTTTTCGCAAATTACTCGGACTCGGCCTGTGTACGGGGAGAGCGTGGTTAGCCGAATGGCAGAGCGTTGGACCTGCAATGCTCGGGTGTTGAGTTCTAATCCCAGCTGGGGCCGAATATTTGTGCTGGCCTATTTCTGGTTGCCCCGTCTTTGATGTCACCCATACATTGTGGAAAAGGACGTTAAACTCCCACCCCCCCCCCCACCCACCCACCCACCCACCCCGGCCTGTGTACGTCGCTGTTTCGCCAGTGTTGTAGATCCACAGGCTACGTATGTTTGTGAGGTAATAACGACCGGTTGTTTCCGCATGGCGGGAAATGTAGTCTACTTGCAGACGGCAACCTGTGGTGACTGTTTGAGACGATTAGGATTAGGAAATCGAGAGCAGCTGCTAATCTGTACAGCTCTGATCCTACTGTGTCCAGCTGCATGAAGTCGATTTAAGCTAAGCCCGTCTTAGCTGGACGGACTCGCTCTTATGTTTATGGTTCTTATCTCTGTCGGGGGAAAAACAACAACAACGACAACAACAACAGCAACAAAAATTGCATATTGTAGATTTGAGTGACAATCAGCAAACATGCCTAGATCCTCCCAAGAAAAAATGTTTCGGAATATCTTCCGGGCAAAATATTATTGCCATTATTGTTACAATACATCACCCTTATGCCCGCGTTACTAACAATGGTAGAAAGGAAATCTGCAAACAGTGACACCATACAATGCAAATGTACACCTTAGACTCGTACTTAAATCGTAGACCATACAGCTAGGTTTCCTGCACGCAGGCCCAGAACAGGAATACGTGATTAGTAGTACATGTAGTAAGTAAAGTGTTACCGTTCAGTGAACATTAGTCTGGAAAAAAAATCGATTGAATTCGCGGCATTGCAAGTACATGTACTTGTTGGTGCTTCTGTGACACCGTTCCGTGTAAATATTTGCATGAAGAGGATTTTGGTTAAGTGGTGCGCTCTCACTCAGTTTTTCTTTCCAGTTCGAAAGTCGGTGTTTGAAAAGGATTTCCTGCAGCATTGGCTTCACTGAATGGCACTAAGAGGTGTCACGTGGAAAGAACAAGCATTACAAGCATTATACGTGTTCACCGTGCTACAACTATTTAACTGCATGAGCTTCGACGGCAATGACATGCACAACGTGCACGGTGTATGTGAGGG